>PVKA01019684.1:0-41626 GCA_004027165.1 Ctenomys sociabilis
GGAATAGATGGACTCTATCTTAACTTGATAAAAGCCATCTATGACAACCCAAAAGCTCATATAATCCTAAATGGGGAAAAACTGAAATCTTTTACTCTTAAATCAGGTACAAGACAAGGATGTCCTCTATCGCCCCTCCTATTCAATATAGTCTTGGAATCCTTAGCAACAGCCATTAGAAAAGAGGGAGAAATAAAGGAATAAGTATAGGTAGAGAAGTTAAATTATCAGTATTTGCAGACGACATGGTACTTTACTTGGAAGACTCCAAAACTTCCATCAAAAAACTACTACAACTGATATGAAAATTCAGTAGCATAGCAGGATACCAAATCAGTACTCAAAAGTCAATAGCATTCCTCTACACAGATAACAAACACACTGAAAGGGAAACAATAGAAATAATACCTTTTACAATAGCACCACAGAAAATGAAATACCTTGGGATTCACTTAACCAAGGAAGTCAAAGATCCTTTCACAGAAAATTACAATACCCTAAGAAAAGAGATTATAGAGGATTTCAGAAAATGAAAAGATATTCCATGCTCCTGGATAGGAAGAACCAACATCGTGATTATGGCCATATTCCCAAAATTGCTGTACAGATTTAATGCAATCCCTATCAAACTTCCACCAACATACCTCCCAGATACAGAGAAATCAATCCTAAAATTTATTTGGAACCACAAACGACCTATAATAGCAAAGGCAATCTTGCCCAATAAAGATAAGGCAGGAGGAATCACAATTCCTGATTTGAAATTATATTACAAAGCCACTGTGATAAAATCAACATGGTATTGGTAACAAAATAGACCTGAGGATCAGTAGAATAGATTAGAAGACACAGAGGCATCTACGAAAAGACTCAACCATCTTATCTTCGACAAAGGGGCTACACAAGCTCACTGGAAGAAAGATAGCCTCTTTAACAAATGGTGCTGGAAAACATGGCTTTCTACATGCTGAAAACTAAAACTTTACCCAGCTCTATCACCGTGCTCTAAGTTAAAGTCAAATTGGATTAACGATCTAAACATTAAAACAGAAACACTCAATCTCCTGGAAGAGAAAGTAGGAGGAACACTTGAAGACATAGGGGTGGGTAAGGAGTACATGAACAAACATATATTAGCACAGGAAGCACTTGAAATAATCAACAAGTGGGATCATCTCTTCTTAAGGAGCTTCTGAATGTCAAAAGAAATTGTCAACAGAGTGAAAAGACAACCCACAAATTTTGAAAAAAATCCTATCTAATAAGCAATCAGACAGAGGACTACTGTCTAGAATATATAAAGAACTAAGATATACCAGGGCCCTCAAATTTAAGGACTTAATTCAGAAATGGGCATCTGAGATGAATACACACTTCTCAAAGGATGAAATTAAAGAAGCCAATAAATATATGAAAAAATGCTCCACATCGCTAGCCATTCGTGGAATGCAAATAAAAAGAACACCGAGATACCATCTCACTCAAGAAAGTATGGCTGTCATAAGGAAATCAACCAACAACAAATGTTGGAGAGGTTGTGGGGAAAAGGGAACAGTTCTGCACTGCTGGTGGGAATGTAGTCTTGTACAACCATTGTGGAGGTCAGTGTGGAGACTCCTCAAAAGAGTAGGACTAGAAATCCCATTCAAGCCAGCTATCCACTTACTGGGAATTTTCCCAAAGGATCTAGATACATTGTATCATAGAGATATATGTGTACCTGTGTTTATAGCAGTGCAATGTGTGATAGCAAAATCTTGGAAACAACCAAGATGTCCATCACATAAGGAATGGTTTAAAAAGATGTGGTATTTCTATATAATGGGGTATTACTCAGCTGTTAAGAATGATAAGTTTGAAGCATTTATACTGAAGTGGATGCCACTTGAACATATACTCATGAGTGAAATAAACCGGACACACAGTTTATAGTAATATATGATATTTACTATATGTAAATATCATATAGTCTCCCTAGTATAACAAGCGAAAAGCAGAAATACAAAAGGAAACGTACAACAACTAAAGTCAATTGTGTCATATAAGGCAAAGTGAATGGCATATGCTCCAGGATACTAATCAACTTTTCTTCTGGATGGTTACCAACCAAAGTTCACAGATCAGAGTTGGAGAAATAGAAGAGCCACAAGGCCAGCCTACATTTTGGCCCTAGCCTTTCAAGGTCAGCGAAGACTCAGGACATAGAAGAACCTGTACTGCAATATGAAACTCAGGTGAGCTCTAAATTTTCTGAACAAGGAGATTATGGAGCTACAGAGGAAAGAGATTGTAGTACTACAGTGTGCCTGGGGAGAGTCACATGGAGAGAAAACTTTCTCTCAGGTTCTCACAGAGAGCAAACTGGTCAAGCATTGGCCGTGACTCATCCACATGGATGACACAGACAAAGGTTCTACAGAATAATGAACAGGACTATAAGATAAACCCTTAGAGGACTTCACTCACCCCATAAGAAATATAAAGTTCATGTGTTGGTATACAAGTCTTGATCTATCTAGGTCTTAACCATCCAGCAGAAAAGTATAAAAATGAAGTATACATCGTGGGGCCATAATATTAAGCTGAGGTATAAATGGCTATGTTCGACAACTTCTTTGAATAACTCACTATTGTTGTAGAATGCTGGACTGTGTTGGATTCTGTTGTCGAGTTCAAGCACCTAAGTTATTTGAATGAAAATGGAGTGCCCATCTTTGACAGGTGTAGACAAAGGAGGGGGTGTAGAAAGAAAAAAATCATGATGTGTGTGTATAGATAGTAAAGTTGGGATAGATAACACTGCTTTTATGTAATCCTATGAGAGGCAAGATCTGCACTAATGGTGGTTGGACAGGATATTATGCTGGCTTCTAGTACTACAGTCATCCACTAGGAAAATAATTATTAAATTATTGATATTATTCTGGTATAAAAAATAAGATAAGTAAGCAGCTACCCTCTTAATTTACTGATAAGAGACATCTGTTAAAATAATATCTGTAAATATAATATCATGTATGCACCTTGTGTGATACCAAAACATTATGAAAACAGTTTTCAATGTATTAATTTATCGAATCTGTCTTGTTAAGTTGTCTTGAAACTGTCCAATTGATATTTGTAGTTCAATAAAATAAAAAATAAATTAAAAAAATAATAATGGAAGATTTCTCTTCACAAACCATTAAGCCAAAGAAAGCATGGAATGCACTACTACAAGTCCTACAAGGAACAAATTAAAACCCAGAATGATATACCCTATAAAACTATCTCAAGTTTGATGGAGAAGTGAAATACTTCCATGACAAAGAACAAGTAAGAAATTTCAGAATGACAAAGCCAACACTGCACAGACTCCTGAAAGATATTGTGTAGAGGAATCAAAATGATCAGGACTCCAGTAATGAGAAGAGAAAGCACCCTTAATATAGGGCAAACAATCAAACACAGGAGAAAAATGATTAACCAGCAGCACGGAAATAACATGTCAAATGTAAGTCAATACATCTCAGTTAGAGCAGCTGGGGAGATAGCCCAGTGGAATAAGAACTTGCCTGGTGAGTGCAGGGTCTTTAGTTCAATCTCCAGTTCCACAAAATAATAAATAATAAATAAATAAATAAATAAAATCCTAGAAATAGAATCAAGCAAATCATCATGAAGATTATACACCATGCCGTGGTAGGATTCATCCTAGGGATGCAAAGATGGTTCAATATATGTCAATAGTGCTAAATCTGAAAACTACATGATCATCTCAATTCATGAAGAAAAGGCTTTTGATAAAGTCCAACACTCATTCATGATTAATGTCTTACAGAAATTTGAAAAGATGGCCTTTACCTCAATCTGATAAAAGTCATCTATGTAACCCAATGGCTAACATAATTCTGAATGGGGAAAAACACAAAGTACTTCTCCTGGAAGTGGAACTAGGTGGAAGTCTTAAATATATAGAAGTAAGCAAACATTTCATGAACAAAAATCAAACTGCATGGAAAATACATGAAGGAATCATTTTAACTTTAAAGAAGTTAAAATGATAGTTTAACTTCTTTACTTATTCCAAGGAATAAGAATAAGTAAAGAAATTAAATTATCATTATTTTTAGATGACATGATACTCTACTTGGAAGATGCAAAAACTTCAAGAAGAATCTCCTAGAATTCCTAATCAACTTCAGTAGCATAGCAGGTTACAAAACCAATACCCAAAATCAGAACCATTGCTCTACACAAATAACAAACATACTGAAAGAGAAAGTAGACACACAACACCTTTTACAAAAGCACTGTGAAAAGTGAAATAATTAGGAATTAATCTAACTAAAGAAGTAAAAGATCTATCCAATCAAAATTACAGTATTCTGTAAAAAAACATTGTAGAGGTTTCAGAAAATGGAAAGATATTCCCTGCTCCTGGTTAGGAAGAACCTACATTGTGAAAATGGCTGCATTCCCAAAACTGTTATACAGATTTAATGCAACTCTTAGCAAAATACCACGAACATACCTCAGAGAGCTCGAAAAATCATTTCTAAAATTTATTTGGAACCAGAAATTATCTAGAATAGCAAAGGTAATCATAAACAATAAAGTCAAGGCAATAGGCATTATAATTCCTGACTTGAAATTATAGTACTGAGCTACTGTGATGAAAACAAGATGGTATTGGCAAGAAAAAAAATATATGTGCAGATCAATGTAATAGATAAATAGAGAAAAGCAACTACAAACACATTTAGCCATCTTATCTTCAACAAAGGAGCCAAACATGTTCACTGGAAGAAAGATAGCCTCTTCAACAAATACTGTTGGGCAAACTGGCTCTCTACATACCAAAAACTAAAACTAGAATCAGGTCTATCACCATACACTAAACTAAAGTCAAAATGCACTAAAGATCTGAGCATTAAAACACAAAGTACTTCTCCTGGAAGAGGAACTAGGTGGAAGTCTTAAATATATAGAAGTAAGCAAACATTTCATGAACAAAAATCAAACTGCATGGAAAATACATGAAATGATTAATAAATGGGACCTGCTCTTCTTGAGAAGTTTCTGCACATCAAAAGAAATTATTACCACACACTTCTCAAAGGAAGAAATATGAGAGGCAAATAAATACATGAAAAAATATTCTACATCACTTACCATTTCTGAAAAGCAAATTAAAACAACATTGAGATACCATTTCATCCTAGAAAGAATTGCTGTCATAAAGAAATCAACCAACCAGAAATGGTAGAGATGCTGTGGGGAAAAAGGAACCCTTCTCCACTGCTGGTGGGAATGGAGAGTGGTGCAATAGTTATGGAAATCAGTGTGGAGACTCCTGAAAAAACTAGGACTGGAAATTCCATTCAATTCAGCTATCCTCCTTCTGGGAATTTTCTCAAAAGAACTGAAAACATTATATCATAGTGATATATGTACACCTATGTTTGTAGCAGCACAGTTTGTGATAGCCAAATTTTGGAAACAAGCAAAATGCCCATCACCTGAGGAATGGATGAAAAAGATATGGCATTTTTATACAATGAACTATTATTGAGCTATAAAGCAAAACAAATATGAAGCCTTTGTAAATAAACTTATTCAACTTGAGGGTATTCTCATAATTGAAATTAACAAGACCTACATGTGTAAATATCATATAGTCTTCTTCATGTAATGACTCAAAAGAAGAAATAAAGACTGAAAGTTATTACAGACACAGTTAAATGGCAAGTAACAGAACATAAGGAATAAACAACAAAGAGAAATGAATATATAAATACCATACATGTGTATACACAAATTGAATAATCCTAAGAGTTCCCATCAGGGTTTTGAAAATAGAAGTCAGTGGGTGGAATTCTCACACTGACTAACTCTTTATGCTGATATCTTTAAGCTAAGCAACTACACTGAGGTCAACAATGTGTAATACTAAAACCATGCTTGATATATCTGTTGTCTTTGTCTTCTAAATGTGCACCATTTCTAATTTCATATCAATTATTACTATACTCTCTTCAAAGTAAATTTTTAAAAGAAGGAAATAAAAGAAAATGAGAGTCGGGAACAAAAAGTTAAGATTCTTGGAACCATGTGGTAATATTCAATCATATGTTCCATCTTGCATAACTATATCTGTCAATCTGAGCCACAGATTTGATGATAAATATAGTTAATACATCAATCACTGTTATTTAGCTGTTCTTGTTTTGAACACCTGTAATGTATATATTGTCATATGTTACTCTATTTCTGTCTTTGTTTTTGTTTTCTTTGTCTTGTTTTTGGTCTTCAGAAGAAAAGAAAATTATAATAAGTAAATAAGTAAATAAAGAAATAAATAAATGCTCTGTAAAAATAAAATGAATATACTGAAAGTTTACTATCTTGAAGAAAGGAATTGATACTAGACTTAATTCATTAGGATGTTCAATTTTCAAGGTATATAGTGCTTAAGTGATAGAATTCTTGAGGAGACAATTTGCAGTGTATAACCTGGAGCTGCCTCATTGTTTTATACCTAGAAAGCATAAACTTAGAAAGCCTGTCTGTATTTGCTTGGCACAGTGTCACGGGCCATTACAGGGCATATTGGACACTTATACCTCGTGTGACAGTAAGAAAAGCATAAATTTGATTTTTCATGTTTAGTTATATTCTCCATTGAAATACTTTCAGAGTCAGTTTTGAGTGTACAGCTTTTTAGAACCAGAAAGCAATGCCAATACAAGCCTAATTACCTCCCATAGTACTATCTGAGAATCATCAAATGTCAGCTAATCAGCTTAAAAACAATCTCAGAGATTTGTTTTCTGTTGTTTTTAAAAGCCTGCCTCTAAAATCTGGAGAGGATGAGAGCAAATATCTTTTTTATATTGAAATAGATGCAAATATACCAACCACCACATTTTTCCAGGATGACTGTGTACTTAGTTTTGTTGCAAATGCATCTATTATAATAGGTGCATTTGCAACAGTTTTGCCAGGTTTTAATGGAATTATTAATTTAATAGATATCTGTTTTAATTTGTTTTATGTATCCTAATTATTTTCTATGTTGCTCACTCATGATTTCTAGCAGTTTTCTATGCTCCTCTATTTTTTAATCAATATCTCGTTTAAATATGTTTAGAAATTCTTTCATTGTATTTATTTTATTATTTTCCTCAGAGATTATTTCTGATCTGATTTCGTCTGTGTCCATCTGGAGTTTCTATTTACTTCAGTTGTAATAATTTAAGGGATTTTAAGTTTACAACTTACAATTTCTTCTATGTGTTGGGAAAGATTCATGGGCACCTGCCACAAACAAAGACACATAGACACTCAATGCAAGCAAAGCAAGGGTGAGAGTAAAAGGGCTGCTGTCCTGGTTTGGGTCTTTACTTTTATATATCTTGAGTCTTAGGCTTCAGGTTATTTTAGGTGAACATAATAGGATCCCATCATATGTATCCAAGATTAATGTTGGACACATGAGAACCTGCTGCTGGCATCTAGGAGCAAGGACACAAAAACAGAGTGTCCTTGAGTTCCAAGTGTTCTTGGTTACTCCCCCAGCTATTGTTGCCCACATGCCCTGTAGGTTATATAACACATCTCTATATTAACTTTCTTTTATCCAAACACTGATGTTTCATGGATTTGTTCTGGGAGTGTCTGGGGCCTGAGATTGCATTTTGCTCTCTTGTCTTATTTTCTAATTCAGATGAAACTCTTTATTTTGGCATCCATGATAATAGTTGTGTAATTTTGATATTAGGAAGGTACGTCACTACTATCACGATCCCTTTAAAAAAAGTCTGTTCTTGACGTATCGCTTCTGTAGTTTGAAGATTCCTAGTTTGTGTCTTTGCTGAGATCCTGCCTTCCAATTGAGAGTGTGATGTTGATTTGTATTAGGCACTGTTATCTGTCTTTAGGTGAAGGGCTTTGAGGTTAATACTCCAACACTTCCCCCTTTTTTTTTTTTTTTTTTTTTTTTTGGTGGGACCAGGGATTGAACTCAGGTCCTTGTGCTTGCCAGGGAAGCACTTATTCCACTGAGCCATCTCCCCAGCCCCATTTCCCAATATTGTTACCAAATGGAGGACAATTCGTTAAAACAGAGGTGTTGTCCTAGCTACAGTGGTTAAAATTAGCAATAATAATAGTATCAAGCAAAATTTAGAAATTGACAAATTTTTGTAGCTATTTATTTTGTACTTTATACCATAGGAACAATGTCTATAGTTACATAGCAGCACAAATCATAAATTGGGAGTTGGTATGCAAAGTGTTTCCCCTTGTTGGAGTATATTTATCCTGTGTTCCTCTGGCAAGACCAACTGATAGGTTCTGGGTGTTTCATTTCATGGAGGGTGATGAGTCATTCCCCTCTATTTCTCTGGCCAGAGTTCTGAGCACCTCTCCACTAGCCCCTGGTCCCAATGGTGGATGAGAATGGGCCCCGTGATCATGTATTTTTATATAAAAAAATCATTATAGTAAAAGATACATTGGTATTAATCCCTCTAAAATATATTACCTCATTTTCAGTGCACTTGTCTCAGCATTCCTACCAGTTTCTGAAGCAGTTCTGGGATTCGTTTTTCTTAATTGTCTTTAACAGTTATGATAAGAAATGTAAATTCTTTTGTGAAGTTCCTCCCAATGGAAAGATTAGCTTATAATAATGTTTTGATGTGTCTTTATTTTAAACTGGACCTGGCACCTATAACTTTTTGGGCTGTTCCTCAGAGTCAAAATGACCCCAAAAGATGAGCATTTTCAATTTATTCAGGACACTGAGACAGCCATATGGCACAACTGATGATTATCATAAAATAATTTTCAGAACTGATTCAGAAATTAGCAATAAATAAATAAAACCATCACCTTAAAAAATAAAGTGGACTATATTGAAGAGACTTAATGACAATGAGCATTTTATTTACTATAACACAGTTTTGAAAACAATGCCCACCATATTTTCTATCACACCTCATACATTTATATAAAAATGCATTAAACAATTATCTTCTATTTCTTTTGTCTTCAATTAATTTACTATCTATAATAAGATATTAATAGTAGTTAAACTACACTACAGAATGTCTAACAATGCATCACGGTGGATATGCTCACTCATTTAGACTGCTTCTTTTAGCTTCTGAGTGTCAAATCAGTCTCATATACTGCTTCAGAGGTAGGTCACTAAGTGATTGAAGACCGTGTTCAGATGGGTACCTTCACTGGTTCAACTTTGACTTTGTAGGTTTCAATTTATCATATTTTACCACATATACACTTAGCCTTAATTTCTTGACAGTGTGCCCTTTGACTGAAATGCACCGGCTTTGGGTTCATCAAGAATGACAAATCAACAAGCATCCATGGATCCTGTCCCTATTTGGTGGAATCACCAAACCCCTGCCTTCTAAACTTTGTTTCTCTATATTCTTCTGTAGTTAGGTAGGGTCTGATCTGTGTACTAAATCTCTGAGATCACAGCACCCAATTTGTGGACTTCTACATAGTGGTTACTCTAATCATTAATATGTACATACATTAACAATCAATATACTGCCAATTTAATTTTTTCTAGATCCTAAATCTAAAGTATAAAATTCTTTTAATATTAGAACTTTGATTGAATCGAATTAATAATTGTCAGATGTTTAAAATTTCATTTTAATTGAGAGGCTTAACTTAGGCTTTTAGTGTCTTTTTTATATCTTATCTGTTGAGCAATACCATAGTGAACAAATACAAAGCAGAAATAGACATTTTAACTTTACTTTTTATGCCCTGGAGACTATTTTGAGCTGATATTTATTTAGGTGAGCCCATAATTCCTTTCTATATGTCTTTTGAGGGTTGATACAAAGAGTCCAATATTTGACAGTTATAGGGAGAAACAGGCAGATTTATTTTGGTAGATTCTGTAAACTGAACTGTCTCATTTAAATTTTCACAGTGCTTCCAGTAATGTGTGGTTTTATTTCATCTGAGACCATAGTAGTTTTGCTAGACCACATGTGATTCACTAACCTAGAAGTCAAGAAAGAGCATTTCTCCAAGCTTTTACCAGGAAAGATTTCCTGTGTTGCCTTGAGGGATACTTGCAGAGTAATATTCCACTTGGCTGAGCCTTACATCTTGAAAGGATCCTGATAAGTAAAACTATTCAAGCTCTAGAAAGAAAAAGTCAAGTAGATTCCTCACTACAAAACCAACTTTTGACTCAGGGCTGGTATAATTGTATTACAGTGCTATGAAGGAATTGGGTTATACGGAAGTCGGTAAGTGTTAAAAAGCAGGCATCTTAATGACGATCAAATTTATATCAAATATATATATATATTATAGTTACATACTTGCATAATGCCTTGAGACTTTATGGTATCTGAATATATCCACAAATCTCTGTTCATATGAGGCAGTAAAGTTTTAAAACTCACATTCTTTCACCCAGTGTGTTACATAATATGCTTTGTCCACAGAAAAGAGATAAAAATTTATTTATTTCCTAACAGAGAAGAATGGAGAAAGATTTTAAAAGGTTTCAGATTATCTTATTTTTGCCATATACATATGGCAAAAATCTCTATATTCATATAGAGATGAATATACGTACAGACATATGAAAGAAAAATGTGTCCTCTCTGCACTTACGGTGAAATCACTCAAAAGACAGAAAATGAAAAAGCATTTCTTAAGCTGCAGGCTCATCAGGTGAGCTATTGTTCGGCCCAGCATTCACCATGTGAACCTTTCTGGGAAGTAACTCAGGTAAAGACAATAAAAGTGAAATAAAAACCGTAATAACAGTTGTCTATAATGTTTATTAAATTGGTCAAGGACTTGAAGGTAATATTTCTGGGAGATCGGATCATAAATTTTCTAAATTTGACAATTTGCTTAAAAGAAAAATGCAGGCTTTCAGAGAGCTGCCAACAGTTAAAGAATTTTTATTACTGACTAAATGTTACCTTGTGATTTAGGAGATGGTAGGGATCACACGGGGCTGAAGTAGGCTGTCTTCCATCATTTCATCTTCTGTATGAGAAATATTTTGCTGCCATCAAGAAGTTACATAAATATTTCCAGGGTATGGTCAGGCAGCCTGTACTGTCCTTTGAGCTTGCTGTCAGGTCATTTTGGGGAAAGGGAAGGCTTTCTACAGCAGGATGAAGCTGTGCATTGCAGGAAGCATAAAATGTGCATTGTGGTACAACATATTTCAATAACTTCCGACCAGTCGTTTCTTAAATTACAGATATTGGATATCTGGACTCACTAAGATTATGAGAACATCATTGGGTTTTTAGAAAGCCTCTTGCCCTTTTATCTTTTTAAGACTTCACATGAAGAGAAAAGGAATGCCTGCTTGCAATATTTTTCTGTTTTAATTTTAGCAATATATGAAATAATTTCTTTTAGCTTTGGCTATATTCAGGTGGTCATTCTATTTATTCTCTTTTATTAGGCCACTCATTGTCTTGCACTTGGGTGCATTTGGAATGCTAAACATGTGCTGTAAAACATGTTAGGAGAGACACCTCAGCGCCAACAGCCAAGGCAACTGGAAATTCCAGGGGCCTTTCACAAATTATTTCTCTTTAGTAAATAACTAATGAGATTTGATTTGAAAGATGAGTGAAACTAGTTTTTAAAGATTTTTAGTTTATTAGTACATACTGTTTGCTCTTTCTCTGGGAGTTGACACATGTACATATATATATTAATTATTTTTTTATCCTCTTTCTTGTCTCTCCTTATACTACCCCCCCACCTATCTTTTGATCCTCTTCATAGTTTTTCTGCTTTTTAAAGTGGAAATAAAAAGCAAAATATAACATGGATAAAAGAAAGCAGGGAAATACATTTTTCTCAAAGTGGAAGGGGATCAAGAGATGGAAGAAGAAGGGAGGTAGAGAAGGGATGCAGGATTGAAGCAAAGGGATTAAGCGGTGTTAGTATATGTGTGCAAAGGAATATAAGCTCTATGTAGTGTAAATATGTATAAAATAGTTTCTAATTACTTTATTTTTTAAGGAGAAAATTTGGTACTCATTTGTTTGGACACTTGCCATGGGTTTTGGAATGAATTATAGTAAGTCCCGAACTTATCAAGGAGTTCCATTCTGGGAGAAATGCTTACATGTCAGGTACTTACTGTAATGACAAAATGTTCCAAATGGGATGCTGTGCATATAATGCCCATGGACTGAAACATAGCTTTAGAACTTAATGAATCCCTTTAAGCTTCTAATCATCTTATATGTGGACAGCATTGTCAATATGAACATTAAGATTCTATCTTGATTATCTAACAAAGAGAAAAGGGTGCCAGAAGGACCTCATTAAAGGAAAGGAGTGAGCAAAATAGGCACAATTAGGTGTTAGTACAACATTCTTGGTATTTGTTGAATAGGTGATTATGAATGTTGTGCTTTAGTACCACTCTAGAGGAACTTAGAGATTTATTTACATGCCTATAATAATGCTTCTTAAATTTTGATATCTAATATAAAAATATGGATAACCCTTTAAATGGACATATGACTCAATAGATAGGTAATACCCTAATGATCCATGAAGATCATGGATTTGGGTTTATTTTATTTTTAATTTTTTAATTTTTTGGCAGAATTGAGGACTGAACTCAGGCCCTTATGCTACTTATTTTACTGAGCTGTCTCCCCCAGGCCAGATTTATTTTTTGACTGGCTGCCTTAAGCAACTGAACTAACCCTCAAGCCCCAGGACATGGATTTATTATAGCTTCAGTGCTCTATCAGAGATATTGCTAGTGCTCAATAATCATTCATTGACTGTATACATGTCTCCAGCTTACCAGCCCTTAATTATGCCCAGGACAACTGCTATTTGCCCCATGGAAGCAAACTGAGGTTGAAGTAGTTTAGGCTGGCCTTGAAGTGGCTTTGTATCACAGGTCAAACTCAAACTCTGTGATCCTCACGCCTTCTGAGTACTGCGATTACAGGCATGTGCCACCATGCCCATGTGATCATGCTATTTTAAATTAAGACATCATTTACATAAAATGAGATTCAGTTTTGTGGGCAGTTTTTTGCTAAATGCATTAATTAAGGTATGCTGCCATCATCAAAATCAAGACGGGCAGTTCTACAACCTCAAAAATTTCCAGCCTCTTTGCAGTTTTTCTCACTTCATATTTCAGCCCTTAAAGCCACTGATCTACTTTCTGTCTCCTACAGTTCTTATAGAATGTTGTAAAAATGTGTATGATACTTTTAGATCAGCTTCTTTCCTTCAGCATAATGAGCTTGAGCTTCATTTATTTTGCAGCACACATCAGGAGCTTGTTCTTATTGTGGAGTAGTAGGCTATGGTGATATTATGTCAATTTGCTTTTCTATTCTACATGTGTGGGAAAAATAAGTTACTTCTATTTTTTGACTGTAAAGAAGTAAAAACCAGTGAAAATATTTGTGTTCAATTTTAGTGTGGGTATAAGTTTAAATTCTCTTACCATAGATATTTTCATACAGATTAGTATGTAATTTTTAGGTGGGTTGTATTTTATCTTCCAATAATGGCACAATAATTTGTTCAATGTCATCAACTTTGAACAACGTATTCTCAATCTGTCCTCCCATCTCCCATGTTAGTTTTGGCACACTAAATTTCTACTCTTAATCCATGAGGCATTGTTATCAGTTTTGGTTTAATCAATGAACTTTTATAATATTTAAAACTTGAATTATATTAAATTTATTTGACATTTTTGTTTTCTTATGTAGAACAGTTTCTAGTTCTATTTTACATAAGGAAATTTTTGAAATCTTTCTTGCAGTAATCTTTTCAATTGTAATGCATTCTGGTTTTGTTTATTTGAAAAAGTTTTGTTCTTTCTTTGTTTTTATTTTATTTTATTTCTGCTTTATTGAAGTACAAATATCAATGAGATAGTTTTAAGATACCTTGACAAGATGGATTTGATAAATTAATACATTGCAAACTGTTTTTATAATGTTTTGGTACCATAGAAGGTGCATACATGATATAATACTTACAGACATTATTATACCGTATGCCTCTTATCAGTAAATAGAGTGTAGTTGTCTGTGTATCTTATTTTTTATACCTGAATTACATCAAAGATTCAATAATTAATACTTTCTACCTTGTTATTTTCCCAGTGGTTGTCCATAGTACTAGAAGCCGGCATAATATCCTGTCCAACCACCATTAGTGAAAATCTTGCCTCTCATAGAATTATGTAGAAGCACAGTATTATCCCAACTGTACTGTCAATACATACACATCATGATTCTTCCTTTCTATTCCCCTTCTTTTGTCTACACCTGTCAAAGGTGGGCACTCTATTGTCATTCAAATAACTTAGGTGCTTGAACATGACAACACAGCCAGGCGTGGTGGCGCATGCCTGTAATCCCAGCACTAGGGAGGCTGAGGCAGGAGGATTGTTGTGAGTTCAAGACCCGCCTGAGCTACAAAGTGAGCTTAGGGCCAGCCTGAACTGCACAGTGAGACCCTGTCTCAAAAAGACAAAAAAAAAAAAAAAAAAAAAATGACAACACAGTCCAACACAGTCCAGCATTCCACAACAATAGTGAGTTATCCAAAGAAGTTGTTGACCATAACCATTTATAGCTCAGCTTAATATTATGGCCCCATGATGTATACTTCATTTTTATACTTTTCTGCTGGATGATTAAGACCTAGATAGATCAAGACTTATATACCAACACATTTATGTTTCTTATGAGGTCAGTGATGTCCCTTCAGGGTTTATCTAGTAGTCCTGTACCTTCTTCGCTAGATCCTTTGTCTGTGTCATCCATGTGGTTGAGTCACGGCCAATGCTTGACCAGTTTGGTCTCTGTGACAGCCTGAGAGAAAGTTTTCTGTCCATGTGACTCTCCCCAGGCACACTATAGAACTTTGATCTCTTTCCTCTGTGGCTCCATAATCTCCTTGTTCAGAAAATTTGGAGCTCAATTGAGTTGGCTGGCCTTGTGGCTCTTCTGTTTCTCCAACTCTGATCTGTGAACTTAGGTTATTAACCATCCAGAAGAAAAGCTGAATAGTATCCTGCAGCATATGCCATTCACTTTGCCTTATCTGACTCAACTGATTTTAGTTGTTGTTGTACGTTTCCATTTGTATTTCTGCTTTTCGCTTGTTATACTAGGGAGACTATACAATATTTACATATGTATGTCCAGTTTATTTCACTTAGGAGTATATGCTCAAGTGGCATCCACTTCAGTATAAATGCTTCAAACTTATCATTCTTAACAGCTGAGTAATACTCCATTATATAGAAATACCACATCTTTTTCAACCATTCCTTATGTGATGGACATCTTGGTTGTTTCCAAGATTGTGCTATCACACATTGTGCTGCTATAAACATATGTACACATATATCACTATGATACAATGTTTTCAGTTCCTTTGGGAAAATTCCCAGTAGGGGGATAGCTGGCTTGAATGAGATTTCCAGTCCTACTCTTTTGAGGAGTCTCCACACTGACCTTCACAATGGTTGTACCAGTCTACATTCCCACCAGCAGTGGAGAAGTGTTCCCTTTTCCCCACAACCTGTCCAACATTTGTTGTTGGTTGATTTCCTTATGATAGCCATTCTTTCTGGAGTGAGATGGTATCTCAGTGTTGTTTTTATTTGCATTTCATGGAGGACTAGTGATGTGGAGCATTTTTTCATATATTTATTTGCTTCTTTAATTTCGTCCTCTGAGAAGTGTGCATTCATCTCAGATGCCCATTGCTGAATTGGGTCTTTACATTTGAGGGCCCTGTTATATCTTAGTTCTTTATATATTCTAGACAGTAGACCTCTGTCTGATTGCTTATTAGTTAGGGTTTTTTCAAAATGTGTGGGTTGTCTTTTCACTCTATTGACAATTTCTTTTGACATGCAGAAGTTCCTTAAGAAGAGTTGATCCCAGTTGTTGATTTTGTAAGGCATTATAAGTTATCATTACATACACAATTATGTTGCCAGGTTTTTTCTTTAGTACATTTGAAAGATGCTATTCCACTGGTTAGGTGATATTTAATATAAACAATAATCAACTTGTAAAAGTGGTTAACAACTAAAACAGGAGACTAGACTTGTTGGAAGTTCTTAGTTATGACATGGAGAGCCCAGGGAGAACAAAGTATTTGGTTCATTTCTCTGCCCACCATGAGGCTAAAATTCAGAGTCTATGCAAGAAAAGTGGCTTGGATTGCTAGTGGTGGAGAATTTAGCTTTGGAACCAATGAATGAAGCTCTATGGCCACATGTTAGCTTCACAAGTGTCAGAGAAACTGTTTGGCTGACATTTTTGACTCTGCTGAATGCCATCAGGCAGGACGGAAAAAAGCCACATCATAACTGTGAAAAAGGTCCCTTTTGTGATATTTCTCCCCATATCTCCAGCACTTACTAGTAACAAAGATTAATAGTTTGCTAGTCAATAAAAGATGTTTTGTATTTCTAATGTTTTTCATAGCTCCATTGTATGAAAATACCACCTCTTTTTTATATCAGATAGTCTCCTTAGTATAAGAACTCAAAAGAGTAAATAAAATTAGAAAATAATAATTAAATTAAAGGAAAGTGATAACTTAAGAATTAAATAATGAAGAGAGGGCAAGGAGAAAAACTAGGAAACATGACAGGGAAAAACCATACATTTATAAGTATGAGATGGTTAAGGCAATGATCCTGAGAATCTTCAGCAGGGTTTTGAAAGTAGCAGTGAATTGGAAGGATTCTCACCCTGACTACCTTTATATGCTGATACCTGTGAACTAAGCAACTGCTCTGAAGATAGCAATGTGTAATACTAGGGCCATGTTTGGGATACCTGTCATTCTGCTCTTCTAAATACATACTGCTTCTAATGCTACATCAATTACTACTATACTGTCTCTCAAGTAAATTTTTGTTTAGAAAAGGGCAACAAATATATTTCCAGTGTTTTTTAAAAATGCAGAACAAAAATTGTTAATTTGGACCTAAGAGGCAATAAACTGATAATGAATACCCAGGCCAAAACAAACAGTTGTAATATGAAAATCAAGGTACCACAGGAGGCTTATTCACAGAGTAACTAGAGTGAGATTGCAAATAAGATGATCTTCTCTGACAAGTTCAGAGAAGAAACTTCCCTTGTAACACACTGTGGCTTCAGGTGTATCTTTAGCTTATGTTTTCAAGTATCTTCTCCTCTCATAATAATATTAATTCTGCATTTAAGATCCAGTCAAAATCTAGGATCACTTTTTAAATTTAAACCTTTCAACTAATTAATTTTGAAAAGATCCTTGTGCCAAATTTAGTCAAATTTAGAAATTCTGGATTGATAATTTTTTTTAATGGAATGTTGTTCAATGCACAATGAATCTTTTGAAAATTCAACTGCATTTTCACAGTCTAAGAATGAATAATTAGAAAATAAACAGAATTACAACTGTAGTTAATGATAACTCAGTAACAGATAGGTAATCCTTGTATGCTGCAGTCTACTGAGCATTGCTAACAGAAATTAAGGCAGATCTAAATAAATGAAGAAACACAGTATGTTCATTAAGCAGCAGACTCAAGATTATTAATACATAAACTCACCCCTAGTTTGATCTATAGTTGTAGTCTAATTCCAACTAAATTTCTTTCTTTTTTTGTAGAAACCAACAAATCAACCAAGTTGATTTTTCAATTTATAGCAAAATGCAAGAAACCTACTACAGCATAAACAGTTTCTAAGGAAAAGAAAAAAGTATGAACCTACATAATATACATTCAAGTTTTCTTATATTTGTATCTTATTGCAATTCATATAGTTGTTTTTTTTTTTTTTTTTTGTTGACAGAATAGCATAGAGACTCTACAGGTAGTTCCTAATGTAAGTTTTCAGTTGATGTACTATAAAGGGATCAAGGTAATTGCATGCAGAAGATTTTTTAGTGAATTTTATAAACATGTTAGGTTAGCACTATAGATAGAAGAAAATAAGTTTACCCCTTACTAAGTACCATAAAATATCAACGACAATGATTAGAGAAGAGGGAAAACCATAAAATTCTTAGATCACTGAGAACAATTTTTATATATATCTCAGGTCATGAAAAGCACCAATCATGAAAAATTATTGCTGTAACTTGAACTGCATCAACATCAAACATTTATGCCCTTTACTATCTATCAGATGATCTTACTGTTTGCCTTAGCTTGAGCAAACTTTACACAAGCTCTTCATTCCTCCAGGCACCTGATCTGCATTTCACCTTGACCCTAATGGAATCGTGATGGCTTAGAGGCAGAAGTCTCTCTTGTTTCTTCTCTTAGAACACTTTAGAAAATTTATTCTAGGTATCACTAAGATATAAATCATCCTAAAGTCCTCTCATTACTTTCATACCCAAAGAAAGTCCTTCTAAAGAGCTCAAGATCCATTTGTTTGAAGTGTGATCCTTGAGGAATATAGCACCCCTTTCTGCCATCTTCTGCCTGACTAAGCTGGAGGCCAGCTTGCCTAGAGATGTAAAATTCCCACTTGTAATGGAGGCAAAAGAGAGTGCACTTTTCCTTTGTGTAAGATAATTACTGAGCAAGATATGTTATTATTTCCTCCCTTGATTCTTGGAGCCTCTCTCTCCAATGAATTCAGTTCAATTTTGACTGTATGTTCTGATCCTCTATTCTATAGCTCAGAAAAAGGACTTTCTTACCTTTCTGAACTTTATCTAGTGAAATTTTGTGCAACACTATACAATATTATGAAGATTAAAATGCAAATTACAAACATGGAAATCTAATGGAAATACACATTTGGCAAAGAATTTCTACCAAGAAGATACAAAGATCTCTTATTTTTCATATTCAGAAGACAGACAACTCCATAAAATGGTCAGACTTTGATCAGATACTTCCAAAAAAAAATTTAAGACTGATCAATACGTATATGTCTTCAAGTGGCATCCATTTAAATATAAAGCCTTTGAGTTTATCATTCTTTATAACTGAGTAATACTCTATTATATAAAAATACCACATCTTTTTCATCCATTCCTCAGGTGATTAGCATCTTGGATGCATCCAAGATATGGCTATCACAAACTGTGCTTCTATAAACATAGGTGCCCATATATCACTATGATACGAGGTTTTCAGGTCCTCTGAAAAATTCGCAGTAGGGCATAGCTGGTTTAAATAGGATTTATAGTAGTGGTTTTTAAGGGGTCTCCACACTGACTTTCATAATGGTTGCACCAGTCTACATTTCCACCAGCAGTGGAGAAGTGTTCCCTTTCCCCCACAGCCTCTCCAACATTTGTTGTTGGTTGATTTTTGATTTCTTTATGATAGCTATTTCTTCTGGGGTGAGATGGTATCTCAGTGTTGTTTTAATTTGCATTTCATGGATGGCTAGTGATGTGGAGCATTTTTTCATATACTTCTTCCCTTCTTTAATTTTGTTCTCTGAGAAGAGTGTGTTCATCTTGGATGCCCATTTCTGGAGGGTAAATCCTGAGGGGATTTGACAGACCTTGTCAGATACAAAAGTTACATTTTTTATTATATAGGTCTTGCTTTATCTTGGTCTATGGTCTTAACCATCCAGCAGAAAAGTATAAAAACAAGGTATAAAAAGTAAAGCCATATTGATATGCTGAGCTGCAAAAAGGCTCAAGTAAACAACTTCTGACATTGGCAGTCCTCAGACAACCAACTACTATTATGGACTATAGGACTATATTGAATTCATGAACCTACAATATTTAGATGACAATGGAATACCCATCTATGACAAAACTAAACAAAATATGGGATACAAATGAAGGATCATTTTGTATATGTATATACAAAATAAGATACATACACAGCTTCTTTCTCTTAATTCAATGAGAACAAAGATTTGTACTAATTGTGTTTGGAGAAGCTATCATGTCTGCATCTTTTATTATGAATAACTGCTAGAAGACAACAATATTCAATGTATTATTTATTGAAACTGTGCTATTAATTGGTTTTGAAACTATCTCATTGCTATTGCTCAATACAATTAATAAAAATATGTATATGAAAGGAGCTTTGTTTGTCCCAGAAATATGAATTAGATCTACATGAAGATACAAACAGATACTCACATTTAAAGTGAGTGGAATAAAGCAAAAGATAACATTAGTTTTTTATTATGAGGTGAATAAGTTGCAGCAGCTATACATTGCTAGTGGTAATGTAAAGTGTTACAACCACTTTGGAGAGTAACTTAAGAAGATTCTTTAAAAGAGAAATATGCACCTGTCCTATGCTCCAGAATTCTACTTATAATTTATGTAAGGGAAATAAAAATGAACATCTCCATAACAACCTTATATAAAAATTATACAGAGTGATTTTGTTTATACAATCCAAGACCAGTACACACTCAAGTGTCCTATGATGTAATCCTACTCAGCAATGACCAAAACATGAATTAACACAAATAATTCCCCCAAACATGCTAAATTAAAGTCAGATACAAAACATACCCACTCATGTTTCTGATTACTCAATGTCACAGAAATGATAAAATTAATCTATAAAGAATAATGAAAATAGTTACTTAGAATGCAGTGGTGTGAGCCTGTGGAGGGAATCACTTAGGATGTCTTGCTATTTATGTCAGCCACAGATCCCATTGCTCTCTACACTTAAAATTATACTTTATATATAATATAATACTACAGTGTAGTATTTTTCAAAACAAATATGAATCTCAGTATTTAAAGCAGTACAGTACTAGCAAAATGATAGCCAGATACCAATAATACAAAACAGAGTAAAGAAATAAACCCATGTATCTACATGGGTTAACTAAACTTTGACAATGGTACTAAGAATGGATAGTGCAAAAAATATAGTCGACTGATTCAGTGATTGTTATGGTTTGTATGTAGTTGTCCCCCTGAGGCCTCAGGCAGTCATGGGAGGACTTCTACAGTTTGTGATTAACTCATGATGGACTAAGATTATAGATCTGAGTACTGCTGGGATTATGGGTGTGAGTGCTACACCTAGCCTGGGGCAGATAAGAAGGGGAAAGACTTCTCTCTGATGCAATTGTTTTTTTTTTTTTTTTTTTTTTTTTTTTTTTTTTTTTTTTTTTTTTTTTTTTTTTTTTTTTTTTTTTTTTTTTTTTTTTTGATGCAATTGTTGCTTTTATTCCTTCTTTTTGGTCTTGCTATTTTCTGCTGTTATGAAAGGTTGCCCTCTGCTATGTGCCACTCTGCCTTGGAGCCAGCTAATTGTGGATTGAAACCTCTAGTAACTGTGAGCTAAACAAACCTTAGCTTCCTCATTTTGGGTGCTGGGTATTTGTCTCAGCAATGGGAGAAGAGTAACTAAGACAATGATGAAGGGAAAATTAGATACCTACCTACCTACCTACCCACCTACCCTTTCCTTCATAAAACTACACAAACAAGAAACCCATCCCTATAAAATTAAATTAAACTCTACTCCATAATTAAAAATTAACTCCATGGATTAAAGATTTCAATTTGAGATCTACTGAAACTATTACCAGGGGAAACATATCTTGACAACACTGGTCCATGAAATGATTTCTTGAATAGGACATCAACAGGACAGTAAGCAAAGTGTCAAAGTATAAGTAGGATCATATTAAAATAAAAAAAAATTCTGCAGAACACAGGAAATACAATGAAAACATAACCTATGGTTTGGGAAAAAATATTCACAAATCATGGCTAATTTCTAAAATATGCTTCTACAACTTAATAAAACTCTCAATAACCAATTTAGAAATAGATACAACATTTGTACAAACATTTCTAAAGAAAACATAAAAACAGCTAGGATATATGCATATGAAAAAATTTCAAAATCACTAATTATTAGGAAAATCCAAATTAAAACAATACTCTATGACACCTACTTCCTACCTATCAGGGAGGGTCTTATAAAAGTAAAAGTAAACAAGTTTATGGCACACACCCAGAGTCCCAGAAAGTGGAAGACTTTCACTGGAGCATTGTTGCAATTTTGGGGCTCTCTTGGGCTACATAGAAAGTTCAGGCCAATCTGAACTTTATAGTGAGATTCTGCCTCAAAAAGAAGCCAAACTTAAATAAATAAATAGAAGAGAAATAGTATTGGACTGAGGAAAAGTTGTGACATTTGTACAGTGTTGATGGGAATGTAAAATTTCACAGTAGCTATGAGAAGTAGTATGAGGTCTTCTTGAAAACTTTAAAATGAAACTGCTGTGTGAATCAGTGACCTAAAAAGTAGATCTATGCTCTCATGCTCACTACAGTATTCAGAGAAAATATATTCAGCATCATACAGATAGTAAATGGCTCAGAATGGATTTGAATTCCTTCTGCCTTCATAATGGCTAAGATCTGAAAGTAACCATGGTGTTTATTAAAGGATGAACAAATAAAATGTGTTGCCTATACGCAATGGGATACATTCACCTTTATAAATAGTTTTCCAAAGAGGATAAATCCCATGTTAAGTGCTTTTTCATTTATATAACAAACAGCTCCTCCTCACAAAGAAATAAAGGCATGCAAAGACGCTGGCGGTGGTAAGCATTTCCATGACCTGGATTGTGGTGATGGTATCGTAGGCCTTTGTGCATGCCCATGTTCATCAGATTTGCATAGTAAAATATGTACAGTTGGGATCTTTGTATATAATAATTCCTCAATAAAATTATTAAAAGGAGTAAATCATGCTAGCAGTAATAACAAAAAATTCAAAATAGACTATGTATCTCTCCAAACTTTTCTTTCTGGACTCTGGATTTGCTTTAGAAAATGTTTAAACTTTGCTCTTTGGTAGCTGAACCCCAAAAGAATCTACATTTTATTTCCCTTCCAAGAAAACAGAAGGGTTGAAGAACCACAGGGAAGGAAAGAATTTTTAACCATCTTCTCCTGTGTGGGGGCATGGTGGCAGGCAGTCTATAGTTTTCATTTCATTTAATTATTCATATGTCCCTGGTGGCAATCTCACCTTTTGTGTGGGTTTTAGGGAGAAAATATATCCAGCATCCTACAGATAGTAAATGGCTCAGAATGGATTTGAATTCCTTCTGCCTTCATAGCCCACCAGAAGTATGGGGTACTTCATCACTGCATACTTTGCACAAATTTTCCCAGACTACTTCTTTCCAAAATCACCGTGTTCACATTTCTGTGTTCCCCACAGGCCAGAAAGAACTTTCATTTCTCTCTTACCTCAGGCACCTAAAATGGTTGGTGCTCAGTTACTGTGTGCGAATGGATTAGCTTACAATACAGAGACATAAGCACGAGGCTTAGAATTTCAGACTTATGATCTCAGGGCATACTGGAAATAACAATGTATTTCTTGTAATACTATTTACAAAGAACAGCATGAATTGTTTAAATCTTAGGTTGAGTTATTTCTCCATTGGTTTTAAATTCACAGAGATGATGTTTGTTAGTTCTTTGATATAACCTACACTGGCCATTCTAGCTGAACACGGTCAGTGTTTAACCTGCCAGCATAGAAACTTCATTGCAGTTAGCTTCACCTTTAATATTTTCTGATCAGATTTCACTGAGTTTTTCTTAAAGCTAGAAAACTGCTGAGAAGAGTGAGCCAGTAATATGCATATACTTTATTTAGCTGAGCATTTCACTATGACTGTGTTCTAGAGACTGGAGCAAAAATTTATTTCCTCTTGGAGAAGTTCATGGTGCTGAAAGTAATCTACAGAGACTCTTGACTGGGTATTTAACTACTTCGGAAAGTGCACAAGCACCTATCTCCTGGTGTTTTATTGGACCAACACTGAGGTCAGCCAGCGAGCTATTCCTCACATTTGTAAAGTTGAAACTGTGTTACTTTGGCAAGATAGAGAAATTAATATTTTTTTAAAACCCCAGTAAAGATAAATATATTCTAGTGTAAAAGAATAGCTTTGGTGGACTTTTGCCTTCAAAAATTCTGCCTTCTTCCTTTCCAACAATACTCTTGCTTTTATTAGGGTCTCAATTGTGCAGTCCTAGGAAGTGAAGCTGGTTTGTCTAGCGATGTAGAGGTCTCATCCCTTCGCCATTGGCTGATGAGCATGGGAGCATGGGATTTAGATTTAACAACTGGGAAGTAATGGGAATCTTCTGGGAAGAGTTTTGGAAAATAGTCTTTTACTTGATGAAAGAGAGCTTTCATGAAGGGAAGGTGACCTGCTCTTTTGCTCTCTTGAGAGGCACTAATTCTGCCCCTGTGCCCCTCAGGGAGTTCATCTGGCCACATCTCAGCCTTTCATGACAGTCCTTACTTGAGGCTATGGGAGGAGGCCAAGCAGATGCTTAGAATACAAAGAAGCTTGGGATAGTTGCATTATTGAATCAGTTCTAGAAATGGAACTTCATGTTTTTCTTTACACCAAGAAATGGAATAACTATATCACCCCAGCCTAAAATGATCAGGTATTTTGACACTTGCTATCAGAAGTACTCTGACCACTGCTTCACAAGGCTGGGATGATTTGTCCTTACCTCTTCTCCTAAACAAGGATATCTGCACCACTGTAGTGCTGTTTTATGTTTGATCTTGGTCAAAGAATTAAAATTGCTTCATCCTTGATCTTTAAAAGTTCTTGATATTCTTGTAAGTTTTACAAGGCAAAATCAATAGAGTAATATCTAATTGTGTGAGTATTCCTTAGATGTGTTCTATTACTAAGTAAAAATATTTGAAAATCATGAAGTCTTAACTCATTGTTTATTTTCAATGCTTACATTTCAACATTGCCATTGATATCCTTAGAGTTTAAAATGTCAAAGGAAAACATAGGAAATTGAGTAATTACAATTCCAGGTTTCATTTAAGATTGCCAAGAATGCATTGTGATTGAGTTTTTAATTGGGATAACGCTTGATACCTAAAATATATCTTTATTTGGTCCGTATGTTCTATAACACTTTTTCCAGACTTCCTTTTTCTTTTCTTTGTAAGGATGTACACTAACTTCCCAGAGACATTAGAGACCACAGTAAATAATTTATAACGTGAAAAATGTCTGCCTAGGGTACAGAGAGCAGGGCATTTGTGGGGTCAGGCCACACATTACTTTGAGCTTCTGGCAGCTCAAGTGCATCTGGAGGTCCAGAGCAGGGAAATCTTCTCCCTTATTACACATACTGAAAACAAGACACGTGCCTTTTGAATACCGTGAAGATTTATTCTTCTGTCAGGAAGAGATGGACCCCACTGCCATCTTAAACTGAGGCCAGAAAGCTACATGGCCCTTGGTATTGCTATTCAGGCACAGTTATTTATATAAGAATGTGTTGTTTTATTTTTCTCCTCTTTTGTTTGCATGCCCTTTCTTTAGGTGGCTAGGGTATTACTACAATATGCAGTGTGTCTCTAAATACCTCATTACTTCAAACAAATATATCTAGGGCTGCTTTTGTGGGTTTCATAAAGAGTATCTTGCCCAAGGATAGGTCATGCATCAGAGGCAAAGTAGAGTTCATGGGGCTGGGACTCTGATGCTTCTGTCCTATGATTTTATTTAAGGAAACCAGCTCTAGAAACCTTCAAAGTGTACATATATTTTAGTGTCTGGGCTTTGGTATTAATTTTGACTAGGAGACATATACTTGTGTGTCTCATTTTGATTAAAAATATGCAGTTACTTTCCTTTGAGACATTTTTCTCACCTAGTGAAAACATAAAGTAACATCTCAGATAAATTGTACATTTTGTTGCAATTTGAATATCATTTTAACCTTGTAAGGCCTTCATTGACTTTACACTTGAACAGTACTCCTACATTTGAGCAATACTCCTTCAGGATAACATAGGCTGTGGGTCTTTATTTTTGATTCTAGAATCTCCACCAACCTCTTTCCTTTAAGTAAGTGTCACCAGGATCTAACCAAAGTGGCAGTAGACACTGCAATTATGCTCAAAGATCTTCAGAAATTTGATTATGATGGGTCATTTCTTCCTTAGTTATGTGGAAGGGGTTGTAACATTAGTACTGGAAAAATGGTATACGTTTTGCCAGCAGTACACGATTGGAGCAGAAAGGTGTCCCAATTCAGGGATTCATTGAGACCTAAATTCCTATTTTTATCTCAGATGACTTCCAAAGTCAATGGAGGATTTTAAATTATCATTCTTTACTCCTAGGTACATCTGACCAGCGGACTTTCTATTGCTCCTCAATATGCTGTCTCACCTTTATGGATGCCATGCATATACTTTTCCTTCTGTTCTTCTAGCCATTCCTATTCTGTATTTTAACTATCTCTCTTTCTGTTCTTGACCTTGAAATTTTAGAAGCAGCCTGCTGCTGCTCACTGTACTTTCTTTCTAATGTGGTTCTAATTTACTTTCTTAGGTTTAATGACCAATTTTGTTTCTATGTTTTTTTTTTTTTTGGTGCAGGATCTCACTATGCATGCAGCCCACATTCATAGTGATCTTCCTGCTTTTTGCCTCCCATGTGCTGGGATTACAGGCGCGCGCCACCACGCCCGGATTGCATCTCCGGCTCAGCACACCCGAAGGCGGGGCCGGCGCGGCTTGGGGAACCAAGGATCGAACACTGGTCCCTGCGCTTACCTAAGCAAACGCTTAACGACCAATTTTGAAGAGAAGAAAAATTATGTTTTTCCTCCTACATAGTATCAACAAAAATACAGTGAGTATTTAAATTTTAAAAACTGTATTACAGTAAAAGACACATTGCCATCAATTTCCTTCAACATATTAGCCACCTTTAAACATATGCTAGTACCTCAGTTTCACTGAATTTGTTTTATGATTTTAGAAAAGGCAGCCACATTTGTGTTTGTATAGGAAAGATGGTCACAGTCGCATTTGTCATCCTAGGCAGAGTTTGCAAACAAAAAAAAAAAATTTGCACAGTGCTTCCATTTGTAAGCCAAAATGAGAACAAAAGCCAACGTCTTGCTGTATTGATTCCATTATTGTGCTCTTACCTCAATATTGTAAATTGATTCAAAACATTTACCTTTTGTTGCCATTTTAGCTTTGGGAGGAGCTTGAAATTTTACAGTTCCAGAGCCATTGAATAAGATCAATGGGCACAACATGATGATTTCATAAACACGTCTTTCTGTTGGATGGTAGTTGGCTGGGCTGTAACTTGCACTGTATTTTTATCACACCTTGTAAAGACACACACAAAAGAAGACTTTTATCATAGTTTCAGAAAGTGGTGAGAATGATGGAAGTAAATGTGTTCAAAATGAGGAGAAACATTAAGATGGGTATTAATGGTGATGTGTCTTCCTGTAAAAATTAAAATCTTAAGCAGCTTCTAAATTTTTATCATACTTCCTGTGCACACACACCTCATATCTGAGCATTTTCCAGCGCTTTTTTACATAATACACCTATAATTTTAACCATAATAAGACCTGAATCTGAGTTTCTTATTGCACGTACTATTTATACTTTGTTGCTGGGGACTCTGTGTATTGTGGGATGGTTAGCAGCATCCCTGGCCTCCAGCCCCTAGGTACCACTCACATGCTCCCTAACCTAATTCTCCTAGCTGACAATGTTTCTAGTACAGTAGTGTCTCATGGTAGAAAAATTACCCTAAGTTGAGCATCTGTATTTTAAATTATGGTTGTCACATAAAAGATGAACTTGGTTTGTAGGATAATGTTTCTTAATGTGACAATATAAAGAAAAATATTAAAGAAATTGTACACCAGGTAAAGAGGCTTGATTTTAAAGGTCTGAATATATTCAGCTTTGTGGGTAACAACTAACTGCAGCCAGAATGCTGCAGTTATGCTTGAGTAGTCTTTTAATTGCCAGCCAAATTGTGGAAGAAAGTGACTTTTTTTCCCCAATTCACTGTCCTTCAGATCTCGTGCAATAATATTCAGTGGGAAGATGATGTAGCTCTACTCATGAATTTTAATACCTAAGAATTACCTAACATGTTTTACATGTCTTATTTTGTAGTTTTAAAAAGTGTCTTACATAAAATTTCTTCAGATTGGAAGAACCTAGGAAGGCTCTTCCATTTATACTGATTTGCTGATGCTCAGGTCTCATTATGTTGTTGATGTTCGTGTAATTGGTGTGTCCCGCTTGTCACCCATCAGAATGCTGAATTTTAATTTTTTGGGGGACCTCAGTGGGGATTTACTCATGAGTCTTGCTCATATTTCTTGTCTTTAGCCAAGAGTTTTAGCACAACAGGGTTTTCTCTCCCCCCAAGTGAGTTCACTGGAGTTAGCACTCCAGAAAACCATGCTTTCTCTGTTCTAATTCTCTTTAGCTTCTATTTGTAGAAATGTTCTGTAGGGATTCCAAATCTTTTTTTTTTTTTTTTTTTTTTTTTTTTGTCTTATTGAGACAGGGTCTCACTATGCAGTTCAGGCTGGCCTTAAGCTCACTTTGTAGCTCAGGCTGGTCTCGAACTCACAACAATCCTCCTGCCTCAGCCTCCCGAGTGCTGGGATTACAGGCATGAGCCACCATGCCCGGCTGGGATTCCAAATCTTGATGGAGGAGAATGTGGCAAATATCAAAACTGCTGATGGACTGAGAGGGCAGCCAAGTTTCAGGGTTGTGTTTAATTTGAAACACTGGTTAGAAAGTCTTACATGCAGGGATACATTTGGGATATTTGAAAAATGACACCGGTGTCTATAGCTGGAGACAGGATGCTGTCAATCAATGTGGAAGGAAGCAGGCATGTTGTTCAATATTTTTTTTTTCCTTTCTTTTTAAAGAAGGAGTCTTCCACTCTATCATTGGGGCTTTTAAAAATATTGTCATGCATCTCCCTATTTCTTGGACCTGGAAAAGAGAGCAAGCAGTGTGGATTATGAGGTGAGGGTACCTGTCATGCAGTCCCTGTCATTCATCATCTTTATTTCCCATGGCTACTACAAACGCTAAATCGCAGCCTCAAGAGAATTTTCCCTGTGGCATTTTCAGTGGGTATTTCCTTGACTGTATAATAATTAGATCTGACCAGATGGTGATGATTCTGGGAATGTTTACAAATAGGTGCTTGTTAATCATTCTTTCTAGGCTTATAAATTCTAAGTGAACCAATCAGTTTTAGGCCGTATGAGTTATAAGGAATCTTATAATTTGCCCTAAAAGACTATTACCAGTTGTGTTTTCCCATAGCTCAATGGAAAAGTGATTTTTCCTTTCTGCACTAATTTAATTTTGAAAGAATGAAGTGACATGTGACAGACTGACAGCCAGAAACTGCAGACCTGGTTACATAGACTTAGTGTAGAGACAGGCAGAAACACGAAAGACACCCAAGATTCAGAGGCAGAAGTATTTACATTGATGGACAATAACAGAGATCATTTCCAAAATATCAGCCCTGACAACAGCCCTGAAGGCAGGTTTTTATGGGCTTGCAAAAGGGAAGTGCAGAGGCAGGGTACTGGGTCATCTTTGATTGGGTCTTACAATATGCATCCCAGTGACCAGCAGCTTCTAGGAGACAGAAGCAACTAGAATTGCAGCAGGGATTATTACCTGGGCAATTAAAATACTGAAGTATACTGGCTTAGCAGGGAGCATTTTCTGCTACATGAAGAGCAAGTCACTTATCTTTGTGTATACTTTAGAATATCGCTTGTAGCATCTCCATTGTGTAGATTACTCCCTCAGCCTCTGTGGTTTCAGCTTCTGAAAGCCTGAAATTTGTGATCCTTGACATACTACAGGCTTGCTCTTTGGAGCCAAACCACTTAGTGCTGAGCTAAGCTGTGGGCTGCAGAGCCCTCACAGGTCTTTCCCTTTCTAAGAACGACTACCTGTCTTCTCCTCAGCAAGGGGAAGCTGCTTCTGTCACAACAGTCTATGCTCTTCTTCCTCAGTGCTCTGTTTCCAGTGATTGCTCTAGCAGGAGCACAATGACCCACCCATGTGCCTTGATACAGGACAATTCTGAAGTACCATCCCAACTCCAGAGCTCTACATGGAACTGGCAAGGGCCTCCGTGCTAAATGCACTGTGATTCGCACTCCCCCTCTCTACTCAGTCCTACTCTCCTTCCTTCCTTACAGATATGCTTTCTCAAAAACACTCCCAAGTAACTTCCTGCAGAGAAAACATCTGTCAACCTGCTTCTGGAACTCAGACTTACAGTCACCAAGGAGGAAAACACAACAGTGATTATTAATTTTGAGGGTCCTTCTCAGCTGCCTCCCAAGAATGACTTATGAGAACATGGTAACATTTCTTTTACTTATCTTGTGGTGCTGCCTATTGAACTCATGACCTCCCTTAGTCCTTTGTAGTGTTTTACTTTGAAATGAGATCTTGAAAAGTTGCTAAGTTGCTGAGCCTGTGCTTGAATTTATGAACTACTTGCCTCAGTATCCTAGAGTTCTGAGATCACAGGTATGCATCACCACACTTGGATAAGATTTTTAGAAGCAAGTAAAGGCTATTGGAATCATTTAATATGAATATTTCATTAATGTAAGGTATTTATTGGAAGCAAGTTACATTTATTTTTAATAATTTTATTGAGAAACAAACAGCAATGAGACAAAACAAACAGCAACGAGACAGTTTTAAAACTGATTAGTAGGACAGTATCAATAATTAATAAATTTCATATTGATGTCTTTTTAGTGATTATTCATAGTACAAGATGAAGACATGATATCCTGTTCACAAACGCTATTAGTACAAATCTTTTTTCTCATTGAATTAAGAGAAAGCAGCTGTATATCTCTCCTGTTTTGTACATACAGATATAAAATGTTCCTTCATTTTTATGCCCTTTTTTGCTTAGTTTTGTCAGAGATGGGAATTACATTGTCATTTAAATATTGTAGGGGTGTGGATTCAGCAAAATATTCCAATAGTCCATAATAGTAGGATTTGCCATGTCAGAAGTTGCTGACTTGGGTCTTTTATGGCTCTACATATTAATATTACCTTACTTTTTATACCTCATTTTTATACTTTTCTGCTGGCTGGTTAAGGCCAAGATAAAGCAAGACCTATATAACAAGAAATGTAACTTTTGTATCTGACAAGGCCAGCCAAATTCCCTCAGGATTTATCCTGAAACCTTGTACCACAGTTTGTAAATCCTTTGTCAGTGTCAGCTATGTGGATGAGTCACAGCCACTGCTTGACCAATTTGCTCTCTGTGAAAGCCTGAGAGAATGCTTTCTCTCCATGTGATTCTCCTTAAGCACCCTTTGATCTCTTTCCTCTGTAGTCCCATAATCTCTTTGATCAGAAATTTTGGGACACATCTGAGTGACATGATGTTACATTGCAGGTTTTCCTGTCCTGAGTCCTCACTGACCTTGAAAGTATAGGACCCAAATGTTGGCTGTCCTCGTAGCCCTTCTTTTTGCCACTAATTTTTGGTGTGCAAATGTAAGATGTTAACCCTACTCAGCCACCTTACCTTTAACAAAGGGGCTAAACATGATTACTGGATGAAAGCCTGTTTAACAAATGGTGCTGGAAAAAGTGGCTCTCTGCATGCCGAAAACTAAAACATGACCCGTGCACTAAGCTGAAATAAAAGTGGATTAAAGATCTAAACATTAAAACAGAAACACTAAACCTTCTGGAAGAGAAAGTAGGAGGAAATCATGAAGAAGTAGGTGTAGGGAAAGAGTTGATGAACAGAAAACAAATCGCACAAATAATACTTGAAAGAATTAGCAACTGGGACCACTTCTTATTAAGAAGTTTTGCATGTAATTTTGAAATTACCAACAAAGTGAAAAGGCAACCTACAAATCTGGAAAAAAGTCTTAACTAATAAGCACTCAGACAAAGGTCTGCTTTCTAGAATTTATAAAGAACTAAAAAACAGTACCCCCAAATTTAAAGATGCAATCCAGAAATGGACATCCGAGATGAACACATACTTCTCAGAGAACAAAATTAAAGAAATGAACAAGTATATGACAAAAATGCTCCACATCACTACCCATCCATGAAATGCAAATTAAAACAAAAGTGAGATACCATCTCACCCCAGAAAGAATGGCTATCATGAAGAAACCAACCAACTACAAATGATGGAGAGGCTGTGGGTAGAAAGAAACCCTTCTCCACTGCAGGTGGGACTACATACTGGTGCAACCATTATGGAAATCAGGGTGGAGACTCCTTAGAAAACTAGGACTGTAAATCCCATTCAAACCAGCTACCCCCATTGGGAATTTTCCAAAGGAATTTAAAATGTCATATCATAGTGATACATGTGAGCCTATGTTTATAGCGGCACAGTTTGTGATAGCCAAATTTTGGAAATAACCAGGATACTCATCACTTGAGGAATGGATGAAAAAAATGTGGCATTTTTATACAATGTAGTGTTACTCAGCTATAAAGAATGTTAAACTCAAAGGCTTCATATTTTTAAGTGGATGCCACTTGAAGATATACTCATAAATGAAATAAAGCAGATCCTCATGTATAAATGTCACATAGATTCCATAGTGTGAGAACTCAAAAGAGGAAATAAAAAGAGAAAGGTAGAACAATTAAAAAGAAAGGGAGAATTTAAGGATTAGACAATGAAGAGAGGGCAAGGAGAAAAACTAGGAAACATGTTAAGTGCAAAGGCATACATTTGTAGGCACAAGATGGTTAAAGCAATGATCCTGAAAATATTCAGCAGCGTTTTGAAAGTAGCAGTTAATTGGTAGGATTCTCACTCTGATTAACTGTATATGCTGATACCTTTGAACTAAGCAACTGCTCTGAAGATAGCAATGTGTAATACTAGGGTCATACTTGAAATGCCTGTCATTCTGGTCTTGTAAATACACACTGTATTTCATGTCATACCGATTACTGCTATAGTGTCTCTCAAGTAAAAATTTGTTTAAAAAAACAAAAGGGTAATAAACGAAAACAAGAGACGAGAAAAAAGTCATAGGACTGTCCTGCTACAATGCTGTATATGGTTAGATTTCTCAATTTCTGCATAAATATATGTGTTTATTCCTATTTTTAATTATTTTTATTTAAAATTTTTTTCTTCATATTCTGTAGGGACTTAAAGTTGAACATATCAATACTTGATGGAAAATACCCAGTCCATGTTATGTGTAAGATGTTTGATGTTGAGACACATAGTGAGGTGAAGCTCAATGGACAATGCTGTAGGGTAATCATAAGAAGCTTCTCTTCTGGAGGGTTAACAACTTAAGTTTTCAGCAAGTGAAATTAAATCAACAATAGCTCAGATCCTGAGGAACTCAGTATATAACAACAGGGAGAAGATATGTATAACTCTTTTGCCCCCAAACTTACAATGGACTATGATGGTACAAAAAAAAATGTACCATATTGTGTTGGTGCAAAAATGCAGAACTATGATAATAGTAAGATTCAAAAATTATATGAAAGATAAGATTCCATATGGGTAATATTTTATAGCAGGGTTGGTAAACTTCTATTGCACAGGGCCGGATAGGTCTTTAGGGTGTGCAGAGCATGGATCTGTTGCAGTTACTTAACTCTGCTATGTAAATGTATCAATATTGCTACAGTCCAGTAAAATATTCCTTACAAAAACAGACCGCTGGTCAATTTGATCTGCTTTTTTATAGGATAATAAGAATTCTGTCTGCCTCTTGTACTATGGATAACCACTAGGAAATAACAATGTAAAAAGTATTAACTATTGAAACTATACAGCTACATTCTCTTAATTCAATGAATAGAGGGATCTGCTCTAATAGTGTTTGTAAAAAGAATATCATGTGTGCACCTTGTATAACAAAAACCACTAAGCAAACAATATGCAATGTATTAATTATTGAATCTGTTCTACTAATTTGATGTGAAACTGTCTCATTGCTATTTGTTCTTCAGTAAAATTATGGAAAATAGTAATAATAAAAATATATATCAGAGGAAAAAAAAGAATTCACCAGAGACAAAAGGCAATGGTGGGGATGGTCAAATATCTCACCAGATTAAAGCACCTACAAGAAGGTGCAGGGGCTGGGAGTTCCATTCCCTGGGATGCAGTGCCAGCCCCTCCCCAAGGAAGTGCTGAGAAGGTAATTGGGATTGGGTGTGGTGGTGCATGTCTGTAATCCTAGCTCCTGGGAGGGTGTAACCAGGAGGATCACTAAGAGTCTGATCTAGTAGTTAGATGTTTATTATTCACATCTGAACACCCTGTAGATAGACCCCTCCATAAAAGAATCACCAAAAGAGTGCTAAGGAAGGAAGAAGCAAATGGAAAAGTCCTGCGCTGAACATTATTTTCCTCTCTATTTTTTTCTTTCTCTCTGTTTTGCCATTTTATTCTTTCATCTGTGACTATTTTGGAAAGTGACTATGCCCATGTTCTTTAAATTGTTTTTCATCACTTAGAAATGTACTAATTGTGTGCCCACTTCTCTTAGCTGCCATTAGATTACAGGAGTATAATAGAACATATAAGTTATGCAACATTTTAGAAACTGTTCTGTTATTGGGACAAACATTTTTATTTCAATTCAAGTGCTCTCTCTTCTGGGACTATATTTTAGCTTGGTAGAATAGAACTTTTTTTCTGTTGATTATATATAATTTTCAAGTCATCATGAATATATTTGTTTTTGTGTTTAAGTTTTAAGTCACAGTTTGGACATTTGGAAGATATAATATTTTTCAGAATTCTATTGTGCTATTCACGTCTATTTATTATCCACTTTATGTTATTAACTTTAGGATGTTTCACTTGGAGTAAGGCTTAAAAATGCTAACATCTACCTAGGATGAAAACTGTTGAGCCTGAAAATGCAGAACCCTGTTCAGATTCTGCACAATTTTATTCATGAAGCAGTTATGTGAGCACATTTTAAAAGGACTGCATTTATTTAGAATTTGCAACTGACACATAAGATCTAATGGGTTTAGCAGTTAGGGGAAAGCAGAAGAACACGGTTTTATCAGAGATTAGAAAAATGTAAAGAAAAAAAAAAAGAAAACATTTCAATTTGTTTGAACATAGTTTTCTCTCAAATGTTATTTATTGATCACACATTCATTATTGACCTTATATTAAAATGAGTTAGGTGGAGGCCTGTCCTTAGCTCAGGTGTTTAAGCGCCTGCTCATGCAAAGAAGCAGGATACTGCAGTTTGATCCCCAGATCCACCTGCCTTACCAGACCTGCCCTTCAGGCAACCTGAGTCACCAAAAAAAGATCCTTTAAAAAAATGAGTTAGGCATATGGAGCTAATGGAATGGAAGATATTCAATCACTTTTGGAATAATAAAAGTTGCTAACATTTTTCATGTGAGTTAATCATCACTGAAGAGTCCGCATGATGATCTAAGGCTCACTCTTCCTATTTGAATGTTTGCAGAGCAGTGTGGAGTCATAGTAAGTTAATCCCCTAAAATATTAAACATTGTCTTCCACACTATTTTCCTTTCTATTACCATGTTTTATGCTGACATAGTAGATTCTAAACTTCAATGGAAGTTTGCCTGAGAATAACATCTTTATTGCAGGAGACACTGCTCCTTGGGAGGATGTGGTCAACAGCATGAAGTTGAAAAGTTGAAAAGTCTAGCAATATATTTGTACCTGCTCAAGAATGTTTGCACTAGTCATTGCAAGGGGACAGTGAGCTTGAGACAGGGACAAAAAAGAGATGAAGAAATTCTCAAAGTGAGGTAATGCAGGCTGGGGATTTAGGTTGGCAGTATAAGCACCTGCATGGAGAGCACAAGGATCCAGGTTCAATCCCCATACTGCCTGCTGTGCTGGACCCAGAGGTTTTGATGTGCAGTGCTGGTCAGCGAGACTGGGTGTGTTGGTGCATGCCTGTAATCCCAGCATTGTGGATGCGGAGATAGGAAGATCACTACAAGTTAGAGCTGTGTAGTGAGACCCAAAAACCAACCAACCAACCAACCAAATAAATAAATGAGCTAATGCCACCTACACCTAGGTTCAAATTAGTAAAGTTGGACAGCAACTGTGTAATCTTTTAGTTTTATTTGGATCCTTTAGCTATTTATATCTTAAGGGAAAGTGGATTGTCATTTCTTTCTTGTGCTATCATCTAGATTCTTGAGAATCTGCTTATCATCAGGACTTCTGAGACTCAACCTGAATGGACCCCTGTAAATGGCAAGAGCTAACCCATCTGTACTGTTGTATATATACTTTGACACTTTATATTCCATATTCATTGAGTTAATTCTCCTCCTTTACCTAACATTCTTTGGCCTACTTCCTTTATTTCTCCCCCCGTGCAGCATTTTCCCAAATTCTAGGCTACACTCGTGCTAAACTTATATCTAGATGTTCTTGAAAAGCCTCATATCGTCATCGGTGTGACTTTTTGGAGGTAGCTGGATTGAGGTTGCATGATGCTGTGATCAAGGGCAGGATGCTGGGACTGATTCATGGTGCAATGCTAGGCTTAAGGCTGCTCTTTCTCCTGGATGTGAGTTGCTATGTGCCCTAAGGGCGGGTACCCTGGATAGCAAATAAGGGACAGAAATAGGGTTGTTTTTTGTCCCTGGAAGTTGGATGCTTACTGACTTCTGCATGCCATGAACTTTCTCTTCTGCAAAGCCCTCTGCTATGCTACTCTGCCTTGGAGCTGACCAAGTATGAACTAAAACCTTTACAAGCTGTGAGCTCAATAAACTTTTCCTCATTTAACTCTGTATGTCAATTATTTTGTCTGGGCAATAAGAAAACTAACTAAAACAATATCTAAGGTAGTGGAGGTGGGGATTTTAAGTGATTCAGAGACTAGGTGCTAATTAATATCCAGTAAAAATTAAAATGTATTTACTTTTAAATTACTTTAAATTTTTATTACTTTATGTAGTGGCAGGTTTGTTATAATATTACAGTTTTTAGTAAGGGTTTCTAGAGAAACTCCTCGACAAAGGAAGAACAATTGTTAGAAGCTGACATAGGCACCAAAGCACCATACATATAGTATCAGATTGAAGTATAAACATTTAAAATTTTATTTTCTTCAAGTGGCTACATATGCTGCTGACATTCTCCATCTGGTGGGAACATCTTCCTGCTCTTGTCTGTCTTGGGCCCACAGTCGTTCTGAGACCAAACTCCGTACCTTCAATTAAGTTACAGAGTTCTGATGGAGAGCTATTTGTAGTTGATGTTGAAATTGCCAAATAGTCTGTGACAATCAAGACCATGTTGAAAGATTTGGGAATGGATGGTGAAGGAGATGGTGACTGAGTTCCTCTACCAAATGTTAATGCAGCAATATTAAAAAAGGTCATTCAGCTGTGTACCCATCACAAGGCTGAGTCTCCTCCTGAGGATGATGGGAATAAAGAAAAGCAAACAGATGACATCACCGTTTGGGACCAAGAATTCCTGAAAGTTGACCAAGGAACCCTTTTTGAACTTATTCTTGCAGCAAACTATCTAGACATCAAAGGTTTGCTTGATGTTACATGCAAGACTGTTCTCAATATAATCAAGGGGGAAAATTCCTGAAGAGATTCGCAAGACTTTTAATATTAAAAATTACTTTAATAAAGAGGAAGCCTAGGTATACAAGGAGAACCAGGAGTGTGAAGAGAAGTGAGATGTTGTGCCTGACACTGTAACACTATAAGGACTGTGTCCAAATACTAGCTGCACTGCTCTGTTTATAATTGTTACTATCAGATAAACAATAAACAAATGCACTGCAAAACAACTGTATTTGCATAATATTGTCCTCATTGCATGTCTAGTTTGAGTTACAGATTCCAAACCAATGGCTGCATTTCTTCTAGTCTGAACAAAAGTTGCTGGTTTTCCATACTTTGAATAAAACTGAACTGTGGGTTCTCTGTAGAAAGTTGACATTTTGAGCTTTTCCTCTTTTTGTTAAGTTATTTCTGCATAAGTTATTGTCCTATTAGTTTTAGTGAGCTTTTCAAAGTTGGCACTGTAAATAAACAACTTAAAAATGTTCTGTTATATAATTGACAGAATGTTATCTTTATTCAGAAGTTGGAAACTGGAAAAGGCTACTTGAAGTAACTGTCCCATGTGTGGTCGCTTAGGATGTCTTCTGGCCTCCTACAGTAAGCAGTGACACTGGTACAGATTAGCCTGTATGTAGCAGGACTCCCTTAGTTGGATCTGAGGGCTTATTTGATTTGGCTTTAAATTTTTCATCTTCTCAGCTTTGAGTATGTTGCCTAGAGACTCAGTAACTACCGACTTTGTGGTTTGGGGTAGAAATGTAACTAGACAGTTTGTTAGCTTTTCAATTAAAGACAACACATAATTCATGGAAACATATGTAAATAAAATAAAATTATTTGTCTTAATAGTCATTTACTGTTTGTTTTTTTGTGATGATACAAATTTTGTTTTAAAATAAAGTAAAAAATATGAATTTTGATTAAATTTAATATTTAATAGTATATACTAAAACAAAAGTACTGAAGGTAGTAGTCAAAAAATAAAAATTTGGAAAGGCATTGATCTTTTGCTCTTTTGTTTTTCTGTATTACTCTGCATGGGATTCTTGAGTGACTTCCATCTATTTCTATGGTTTTATATATTGCTTGTGTAAAGATTGCTTTGTAGTTTAGGGCCATTTCATGGTTGTGAGTGTCCATAGACTTATCTGGTCATAAATGAACTCATTCCCTTTATTACTTAACACTTCTTTTCCTGTGTTCTTAATCCATATTAATGATAATTCTACAAACTCTGGGGCTTCTTATTCTCAAATCTCCTTTGAATATTTTCTTCTATTTACGTACCTCAATAGCTCCCAAAGCCTGACCCTCCCTGACCCTCAAAATCTGTTTCTTAGATCAATACACTTGCTTTTAAACTCAATTCTCTGCCTTCCACATTTATTTCCTTCTTGTCCATTCTGTTTACCACTGCCTAAGTTATTTTTGTACTCAGTTGATCAATACACATCAGTACATTATCAAAGCCCTTAGTTTGTGTTTTATGTGTGAAATGGTGTGAATTCCTTTATTTATTGTTGTAAAACTTACAGTTTTCTAACATTCAGTGACATGTGACACCTCTTTGCCCTGTACACATGGCTCCATATGTTGAAGAGAGACTCTGTCTTATTGATTGTCTGTCGACTAGATGCCTAGAAGTATTACTTATAAATATGTGATCTTGGTCATCTTACCTAACTTTTCTATAGCTCAGTTGATTTAGGTGTAAAATGGGGATATGCACAAGATAAATGCTTTCTTTTAGATTTATTATGAGAGTGTAATGATTCACATGTGAAGTGATTGTAACTTCATTGAAAAGAATACATGCTATATAAATGTGACATTATCATTTGTACTCACAATGCCTATTAGTTTCCACTTGGTCCACTCTTATAGACAGGTCAACTCTTCAAGACAAGGCTAGTGTCTCCTTCTCTTTGAAATCTCTTATTTTTCAGTGCAACATGTCATATAAGTTGCTATCAAACCTAATTCAACTTGTTCATTGTAGACTGTGAGATTAGTTGAAGAAAGAATAGTGTTTTATGTATTTTTTTCTGTTCATTGTAGATACTCATTTTTTTTCATAGAGACTCAATTTGATGAGTGATAACTGAACACAAAGACTTACAATTGATTCAAAAAATATCATGGAGTTTCAAATATACACAGAAATACAGAAACTCATACCTTGAACTATCATATATACCAAAGTTATCTTTAAGCTATGTTCTTCTTTCATCTGTTCTGCTTTTCTTGATAGGGCATTTTAAACAAATTCTAGAAATTTCATTCTTAACTCATAAATCACTAGGTATTCCTAATATTTAAACCTTTTATAAAACAAAGTCTCAATGAAAAAATGGATGCTTCCTTCATTAAAGTTCATTCCATATTTAATCCCCCCAATTATTTCCAAAAATTTTTAATTAGATCTCCATGAAATTCCATTCATTTCCCTTGATTACTTGGGCTCAGTGCTCTTAATTTTAAACAGCATCTCCTCTTAGACATTTTAGCTTATTTGTTTTTGAAGAAAATAGACTGTTTGACCTTCACAAACCTCACATTTTGGATTTTGCTGACTGCTATTAGTTAATACATTCATTTTTCTTTGCTTTAATAAAGTTATACCTACAGTACTAAGTTTAAATTTAATTTTAAAATCTGAACACTTGATAGATTTTAATTTATATGTCCTACTACATCACATCAATAGTAATGTAATGTTTGATTGATGTACAAAATGTTGATTAATTAGTGAAGCTTAGATACAGCCACATTCAATTATTTTAAATGTTACTCATCATTCTCTTTTTTCAGTTAATTAAATGTACTGTTACATTTCAGATATAGGGAATTTACACCAATACATGTTATGTATTGATTCTCATTTTTATGCCATTCCCCCTCAGACCCTCTTCCCCTCCCTACAAGCTTTCTTTCCATTATTTTCCTGTTTCTCATCTTTGACATTCTTCCTTTTCCCTTCCCTTCCCATTTATACATTTTCTTCATATTGTTCCACAACATGTATTATAAATTTGGTCCTTATTTATTAATTTGTTCAGGTTTTGTCCAGTTTATCTATTTGTGACAATGGAGGCATTGAGGTCGTTTAGTACAATTGTCTTGGCAATTAGTTGATTTTCCAGGTCCATTAATATTTGCTTTATGTAGTTGGGTATGCTGGTATTTGATGGATATATATTTATGATTACTGTTCTTCCTCTTGGAGGTTTCCCTTAACAAATACATTGTGGTAGTGTTTTTTGTCTTTTGAAAAATCTTTGCTTCACCTTTATGTTGTCTGAAAGTAGAATAGCTATTTCTCATTTTTCCTGGGTTCCTGTGACATGAAGTATTGTTCTCCACTCTTTGACTTTCAGTCTATGAATTTCTTTTTGAGTTAAGTATATTTTTTGTATGTAGTATATTGTTGGATCTTGTTTCTTGATCATCTGTTTCTTTGATTATTGAATTAAATGATATACAATAACTTTATTTTTGTTTTTGTTTTGTTTTTCTGATGAAGCATCTTATTTTTGCATTGACTTTGAAAGAGAGTTTTGCAGGATTAATCAGTCTGAGTTGGAGTTTATTTTCTTTTAGGATTCTAAATACTTCACTTAAGAATTCCATTCAGCGTTTACTTTGAGGAGTCTACTGTTGCTCTGATGGCTTTTTTGAATTTGTTTCTCTTTGGTGATTCATTTCTTTTTGCTAATAGCTTTTAATAATGTTTTTATGCTATATTTCTAGTCTTGATTATTTTATTTAATTTATTTTTTTTTCACAGTCCAGATTTTTATTAAGTTGGCAAAGAAGTGAAGAAGGGGAAGGAAGGAAGAAAAGGAGGGAAGGAGGGAAGGAGGGAAGGCGGGAAGGTGGGAAGGCGGGAAGGCAGGCAGACTGGCTGGCCGGCTGACCAGCCAAGAGAAGAGAAAAAAAGTTACATTTACTTCATCAGGGAAGTGGGGCTTGTGTTAATTGGAAGTTGACCTATATTTGGGCAAATACAGAATATGGTAGACAGAAAGCATTTATGTCACAGGACATATGAGAATCCGGATGAGCATGGCCATGTTCTTAATTCCCATCATCTTTCTCTGCACCACGTGGGGCTCCACTTTCCTTATTTGT
>PVKA01019685.1:0-41625 GCA_004027165.1 Ctenomys sociabilis
AAAAAAAAAAAAAAAAAAAAAAAAAATAGAAAAAAGCAGGAGTAGCAATTCTGTTCTCAGACAGTCTCAACTTCAAACCAAGAAGGATCAAACGACACAAAGAAGGCCACTATATATTGGTCAGAGGAAAAATTCAAGAGCAAGAAGTAACACTCATAAATATGTATGTACCAAACACAGGAGCACTGAACTATGTAAGACAAATCTTAATGGACGTGAAAAACTTAATGTCTAAGAACACAATCTTAACAGGAGATCTTAACACACCCCTATCTCAAAAAGATAGGTCAACAAGACAAAAAAATTAGCAGGGATGTAGCAGAACTGAACCAGAGCTTGGAACAAATGGACCTGGTGGACATATACAGAGTGTTCCACCCAACCACAGCTGAATACACACATTTTTCTCGGCTGCACACGGGTCATTTTCTAAAATAGACCACATACTAGTCCAGAGGTCATGCCTAAGCATATGCAAGAAAATAGAAATCATCCCATGCATACTATCTGACCACAATGCAATGAAACCTGAAATAAATGACAAAAGAAACCAGAAAATCAAACTAAATGCATGGAAACTAAACAACACCCTACTCAGCAATCAATGAGTTGCAGAAGAAATTAAAAAAGAAATTCAACAATATCTACAATTCAATGAAAATTCAAGTACAACTTACTGGAATTTATGGGATGCAATGAAAGCAGTTCTCAGAGGGAAAACAATAACTATGAACTCACACATTAGGAAAACAGAAAGGGAACAAATTAGCACCCAAATGTTGCACCTCCGACAAGTAGAAAAGGAAGAGCAAACAAAACCCAGAGCGCAAAGATGGGAAGAAAGCATAAAGATTAGAGCAGAAATTAACTCAATTGAGATGAAAAAAACAGTAAACAATCCACAAATCAAAAAGTTGGTTCTTTGAAAAACTAAATAAAGTTGATAAGCCTCTTGCCAACCTCATCAACAAGAAGCAAAAGAAAATTCAAGTACAAGTGATAAGGAATGAAAAGGGTGAAATCACCAAAGAGCCAGTGGAAATTCAGAAGATTATCAATAGTTACTTCGAGAATCTTTACTCTCACAGAATAGAAGACACAGAAGAAATGGAGAGATTCCTCGAAAGGTACAAATTACCAAAACTGAATCAAGAAGATATAACAACTCTCAATAAGCCAATAACAGCCAAAGAAATATGAAATGTAATAAAAAAACCTACCTACAAAGAAAAGTTCAGGTCCTGATGGATGCATAGCTGAATTCTACAAGAAATTTATAGAAGATATAATCCTCACACTTCACAAACTCTTCCATGAAGTTGAAAAGGAAACAGTCCTCCCAAAATCATTTCTGGAGGCAAGTATAATACTCATTCCAAAACCAGGGAAAGACACAACCAAAAAGGAGAACTACAGACAAATCTCCCTCATGAACATAGATGCAAAAATACTCAACAAAATCCTGGCAAATATAATACAGAAAATCATCAAGAAAATCATACACCATGACCAGGTAGGATTCATCCCAGGGATGCAAGGATGGTTCAATATTTGAAAATCTATAAATGTAATACACTATATTAATAGACTGAAATCTAAAAACCACATGATCATCTCAATTGATGCAGAGAAATCCATTGACAAAGTCCAACACTCATACATATTCAAGGTCCTACAGAAAATTGGAATAGATGTACTCTATCTTAACTTGATAAAAGCCATCTATTACAATGCAAAAGCTCATATAATCCTAAATGGGGAAAAACTGAAATCTTTTACTCTTAAATAAGGTACAAAACAAGGATGTCCTCTGTCACCCCTCTTATTCAATATAGTCTTGGAATACTTAGCAACAGCCATTAGAAATGAGAGAGAAATAAAGAGAATAAGAATAGGTAAAGAAGAAGTTAAATTATCACTATTTGCAGATGACATGATACTTTACTTGGAAGACTCCAAAAATTCCACCAAGAAACTATTAGAACTGATAGGGAAATTCAGTAGCATAGCAGGATACAAAATCAATACTCAAAAGTCAATAGCAATCCTCTACACAGATAACAAGCACACTGAAAGGGAAACTATAGAAACAATACCTTCCACAATAGCACCGCGGAAAATGAAATACTTTGGGATTCACTTAACCAAGGAAGTCAAAGATCTTTTCACGTAAAATTACAACACCCTAAAAGAAATTATAGAGCATTTCAGAAAATGGAAAGATATTCCATGCTCCTGGAAAGGAAGAACCAACATCGTGAAGATGGCCATACTCCCAAAATTGCTGTACAGATGTAATGCAATCCCTATCAAACTGCCACCAACATACCTCCCAGATATAGAGAAATCAATCCTAAAATTTATTTGGAACCACAAACGACCTAGAATAGCAAAGGCAATCTTGGCCAATAAAGACAAGGCAGGAGGCATCACAATTCCTGATTTGAAATTACACTACAAAGCCACTGTGATAAAATCAACATGGTATAGGCAACAAAATAGACCTGAGGATCAATGGAATGGATTAAAAGATGCAGAGGCATCTACAATCACACTCAGCAATCTGATCTTCGACAAAGGGGCTATACAAGCTCATTGGAAGAAAGATAGCCTCTTTAACAAATCATGCTGGAAAACTTGGCTCTCTACATGCCGAAAACTAAACTTGACCCAGCTCTATCACCATGCACTAAGTTAAAGTGCATGAATTAAAGAATCGCTAGCTATTCATGAAATGCAAATAAAAACAACACTGAGATACCATCTTACTCCAGAAAGAATGGCTATCATAAGGAAATGAACCAACAACAGATGTTGGAGAGGTTGTGGAGAAAAGGGAACACTTCTCCACTGCTGGTGGGAATGTAGACTGGTACAACCATTGTGGAGGTCAGTGTGGAGACTCCTCAAAACAGTAGGACTAGAAATCCCATTCAAGCCGGAGATCCCCCTACTGAGAATTTTCCCAAAGGATCTGAAAACATTGTATCACAGTGATATATGTGCACCTATGTTTATAGCAGCGCAATGTTTGATAGCAAAATCTTGGAAACAACCAAGATGTCCATCACATGAGGAAAGGTAGAAAAAGATGTGGTATTTCTATATAATGGAGTACTTCTCATCTATTAAGAATGATAAACTTGAAGCATTTATACTGAAGTGGATGCCACTTGAACATATACTCTCAAGTGAAATAAACCAGACACACATGTGTAAATATCATATAGTCTGCCTAGTATAACAAACTAAAAGCAGAAATACAAAAAGAAATGTACAACAACAACTAAAATCAATTGAGTCCAATAAGGTAAAGTGAATGGCATATGCTGCAGGATACTAATCAGCTTTTCTTTTGGATGGTTAACAACATAAGTTCACAAATCATAGTTGGAGAAACAGAAGAGCCACAAGGCCAGCCAACATTTTGGGTCTAGCTTTTCAAGGTCAGCGAAGACTCAGGACATAGGAGATCTTGTACTGCAACATCATGAAACTCAGGTGAGCTCCAAATTTTCTGAACAAGGAGATTATGGAGCCACAGGGGAAAGAGATTGAAGTTCTATAGCGTGCCGGGGGAGAGTCACATGGAGAAAAAACTTTCTCTCAAGCTCTCACACAGAGAAAACTGGTCAAGCATTGGCTGTGACTCATCCTCATGGATGACACAGATAAAGAATCTATAGAATAAGGTACAGGACTACAAGATAAACCCTGAGGGGACTTCACTGACCACATAAGAAATATAAAGTATATGTGTTGGTATATAAGTCTTGCTCTGTCTAGGTCTTAACCATCCAGCAGAAAAGTATAAAAATGAAGTATACATCGCGGGGCCATAATATTAAGCTGAGCTGTAAATGGCTATGGTAGACAACTTCCTTGAATAACTCACTATTGTTGTGGAATGCTGTACTGTGTTGGATTGTGTTGTCGAGTTCAAGCACCCAAGTTAGTTGAATGACAATGGAGTGCCCACCTTTGACAGGTGTAGACAAAGGAAGGGGTATAGAAAGAAAAAAATCATAATGTGTGTGTATAGATAGTACAGTTGGGATAGATAATGCTGTGCTTCTACATAATCCTATGAGAGGCAAGATTTGCACTGATGGTGGTTGGACAGGATATTATGTATTTTCTAGTACTATGGTCATCCACTAGGAAAATAATTATTGAAATTTTGATATAATTCAGGTATAACAAATAAGATAAATAAACAGCTACACTCTTAATTTACTGATAAGAGACATCTGCTTATAATAATGTCTGTAAGTATATCATGTATGCACCTTGTACAATACCAAAACATTATGAAAACAGTTTGCAATGTATTAATTTATCGAATCTGTCTTGTTAAGGTGTCTTAAAACTGTCTGATTGATATTTGTACTTCAAAAAAATAAAAAAATAAATTAAAAAAATAAATTCTTCAAGTTTTATAAAGAATAAACAATAAAGATGAGAGAAAGAGAAAAAAGATAGGAAAAAAGTAAGGGGGAAAACCAAGCATATATGTATTCAGGATAGCTGAGATTATTGTAATTCTCATTTCCATCAGTTTTTTGAGAGTAGCAGTTCACATTTAAAATTTTCACTTTGACTAACTCAATACACTATTATCTATAATCTGAGCCACTACACTGAAGACAGCGATGTGCACTACAGAAACCATCGTTGAATACCTCTCATCTTATTCTCCTAAATGTGTACCACTTTCAATGCCTTATCAATTAGTATACTCTCTAAAATAGATTTAAAAAAATAAAGAAAAATGGACAAGAAAAAAATTAAGGATTATTGGAAGTAAGTATTAATATATAAGGGCTGGGGAGATGGCTCAGTAGAGTAAGTGCTTCCCAGGCAAGCACAAGGACCAGAGTTCAATCCCTGTATATATATATATATAATTATTTGACCAATTATGCACACCTATATCTATTGATCTGACAACAGATTTGATGACGAAAATATGTAATACAACAACCACTGCTACATTTGTATTGTTTTAGAATTCCTTACCATTTGTACTGTCCCTTGTGTCTTTGTTGCTGTTATTTGTTTTTACTCTTTAAAAATAACATAAAAAAAGGGCCAGCCCAATAGCTAAGTGGATTAAGGCACCTACAATGAGGTACAAAGGCCAGGGGTTCAAGTTCCAGGGCCTGCCTTGCTGGGCCCGCCCCCTGGGTGCACTGAGAGGGCAAATGAGGGGCGAGATGGCATGTGCCTGTAATCCCAGCTCTTGGGAGGCTGTAAAAATGTGGATCACTACGAGTCTAATCTAGTAATGAGACTCTGAACATCCTGTATACCTTTTCCTAAAGTATAGAAAACAAATAGATAAATAAATAATAAATAAAATTTTTCAAGTTCTCTTATTTGTAGAAGGAAATGGTAATGTCACTTATGAAATAATATGTTGTCATATAAATGCAAGGAGCAATCAAATAAATGAAATCATCATCCCAAACATCATTAATAAGTACTATGATAAACAATGAAACAGGCCAGTAACAGAGACGTGGCAGAGTTGAGGTTATTTCATAATCATCAGTGAATGCAACCTGAAATTGCTGGGAGCTCATATTTTTCAACTTTGCCTACAAAAATACTATGAAATATTTTCTCAATGATGAAAGGAGAAGTTAATGCTTAATTTGTTTGTCTCCTTTTTTCAATTATTTTACCTTTTTCTCTTCTTAATTTCTGAATTATTTCTTTTGCTTCTTTCTTCTTCCAATTTTGCATGCATATATCTGGTAGTATGAACAACTAGTTGGAAGACAACATTATTTATTACAACAAATACTGTGAAATTCATATTACTTTGAGTGAAAGGCTGTATCACATGTAATTTTTCTGCTTGAATACTATTTTCTACTTTTAAAAAAATTTACAAAGAAAACAACAACAAAAGACAACTCACAAAATAACAAAAAAATGCTGAGGTGATCTGAGCAAGACAGATGTATGGAACTTCCCAAAAGATACACAAATGCATGACTCCTGAAAAGAGTAGGCAGAAGAAAACTCAAGGTAATGAGACAGAAATGGTATTTTACCTAGAAAGGAAAAATCAACTCAAATGATAGGTTAGTCACCAAAAACACTGGGTGATTGGGTAAATAGAGTCACATTTTCAAAGGCTAAAAAAAAGACAGATGAATGCTATCTGCTTAGATTGCCATTCAAAAATCAACAGCTTTTCCCATGAAGGGACGCAAAGACACTAGGTCGAGATGTACTGTAAATATAGCTAAAGGAGGGTCTGAATACTCATACTTTTGCTTTACTACAGGAAGATCAGTTATTATTCTCATTCAAATTATATAAATGATAAATTAGAAGCTTAATATAACCAAAGAATTTATTCAAACTTGTCTATAGGCAGCGGTATGAAGCAAGAATGAGTCTTACAAACCATGTAACAGGCTTTCTAACTTATTTCCCTTTCTGCTCCTTAGTTATTTTTAGCTCCCCAACCATATAAACATTGTATCTTGAGTCTTCTTGTACTCTGGAATGGAATAGTCAATGTCTTCAAATTTTAATATTCTAAAAATGATAATAGTTCACTCCCAGAACTAGACAAGAAATAGGGTTATGCAGTCAAATGCTCTTCCCTGAGTTACACCCCCAAGAAATAGGGTTATGATACCTTGAACAAACCACACTGTACAAATATCCTGCCTCAGCTAAGTTCTAGAATGATGAACAATGAAAACATTTTGAATCCACAGGGGCCAATTTGCTGGAGCAGTGTGCAAGGTTCAATGCTCACCGGCTATAATTAGGAAGTGGTGCCTGCTCCTGATTAGTTTTGGTTACTATAGTAATTCCATATGTCACCTGCGTCTACGGACTGGTGAACTGCATCCTGTATCTTCTGTCCATGACTCTCATTAGCCACTTGCAATTTATTGTATGACTTCAACAGCAATTTAAAATGTGAAGTGTCAGGATCCTTGTTTTTGTAATTATTAGGAAAAACAGACCAGAGAATCCACTCTCATCATTACTCCCATTCTCAGATATTAATACTTAAGTAAACTGCTGAATGTTTTAAAATAATCAACAATATGAACATTGTTTTGTTTTGATATTTGTAAATACAAATTAGACACCTTCTTCTCTTTCCATCAAGACAAATTTTAAAAGATTGCTTCATCTCTACAAGAAATTATAAAATAATTTATACACTCCATTGATTTTCCCATTTTGCATTTTAACATTTAACTTATTGGTGAAAAATTATTCAAAGCTTGATCATGGATTAAAATTCATTAACGTTTTTAAAGTACCTAATGTGCAAAAACAATACTATTATTTTTCAAGGATGCATCTATTTTGTTTGAAAATTAACCATACACTGTGTTCTTGTTCCCTCTGAGCACATTATCAATACTCATAAAATATGCATAGCCTCACACAGACTACCTTACAGAAAAAGTATTGATACTGTGGCAAATTCTTGGTATAATAATGAATATTTTAACAGCTTTCCTCTAGAGCTTTGAAAAACTGTGCAGGGTAAAAAAATCCAATATTATTCTGCATATATTTCTCTGTCATTTCTCTATTACTTTCCAGCTTTCTTTTAAAAAATGAAAATCTTGGTTCTTTACAGTAAGCATAGAATGCAAGGCTGGCATTTGGCATGTGTTTGTAATATCAACTACTCTGGAGACCAAGGGAGGATCATAATTCTAATTTTATAGTATTAAATCACACTGATATTTGTACATGATCAAATGCTTATGAATGAATTAAAGTCTGAAGTACAAATATAAAATAATATACTAAAAGATTGTATGTAAAGTAAGGTTTTGTTTATAGTGACAAACACATAAACTTGTCCTTAGGATAGGTTTAAATATTCTTTTCTTTTTTAATTTTTGTTTTCCCTGGTACTGGGGATAGAACTAAGGACCTTACACTTCCCAGGCTGGCACTTAGGCCACTGAACTATCTCCCCAGCCCTAAATATTCTTATATAGAATCTAAATACAAACTGGGCATGGTGGCACATGCATATACTCCCAGGAGTCAGAGGTTGAGACAGGAGGATCTGTATGAGTTTGAGACCAGACTGGTGGCTGCAATAGTGAGCACAAAGCCAACCTAAATGGCATAGTGATACCCTGTCTCAAAAAAAAAAGACCCAAATACAAACTTCAGATTAATCCCCCAATATAAGATTAAAATGAGGAACTCAATATACCATGTGCATCAGATGTATAAACAGAAGCTGATTCTTTACATTATATCTCTGTGCTTATATTTCTGATGCACTGAATGCAAACAATGTCTAAGCCTTCATTCTGATCATTCATGAAATAAGACAAAGTCGCAATGGGCCTGTAAACACTGTTAGCTCTTCTTAACTCAAATCTTAACCTCAATATTAAGAATAATGAAGCTCCTGGAGACTGCTAAGACCCATTCATTATGAGAATGAGCCAAGCTAGCTTCCCTCAGGGCCACCATATTTCTAAGCCAAAAGGGCAGTGACGGTGCCTCGTGACAATTAGAATCTGATAAATGATGTAGTGCCCCTCTTCTAATGTAGTGATTGATTGCTTTCAATTAATTCCTGAGAGAAATCAATGGTTTCTTCCTAGAGTGTTTACATTAATTGATTTACGTTAATAATGAATACCCTATATCCACAATTTGCTAGGGAGGATGGGCCATTTTATGTAAAACTTATTTCTACTATTGAGCATTAGTATGCAACTTCAGAGCTCAAAAAATATATACAAATACATAAATGACTAATTGAACATAAGAAATTTAAGAACAGCATGTATAATTGGACACTCATACTTGTTGGGCTGAGACAAATGCAAGGAAACAGCTTAGAAAGTTTACCGTTCGTTGGGATATAGTTTCACAATGTCCTCATCTATTGGGATCCTATTTTTTATTTGGCTTTACATCTTTATAACAGCTACTAAAATAATTTAGATCTCATTCATTATGATACACAGAAAAATGGTGTTCACTCCTTTTAGCTCCATCATAGTGATCAGCAACTTAATATATGTTAGCAGTAGCATGAGGCTATTGTCTGTTTGATGAGGAGCAAGGCCAGGCTGTGGTGTCCTAGCTGAGCACATGGTCCAGTGCAAATGACAGATGCAGTTGTATAACAAACCTACCATCCACAGGAAAAGTGGCTGTCTGCAGGGAAAAATAAAGCAATGTATTTATTCAGAGACAAGAATTAGGACGCAAGGACAAAATGAAACCGAGAACTGAAAGATCCTAGGATATTATTGGATGCAAGAATAGCAGAAACAAGGGCACTGGACAGAAGAAAAGAGACGAACAAGCAAAATAATCCACCTATTCCAAAAACTAAAAGAATTCCTACAGCACAGGCAGGAGAATGCCGAGACAGGCATGTCTGGATGAGTAAAGTATATCTCTGATCAAATAAGGCAAGAAAGGAAAACGCCCTCTGTTCAGAGCCCAGTGAGAAGCTACAGCTACTTGATGGCACAGAGCACCAGCGATATTAATGAGAACAATATTGCGAGCACATGCACAAGGGTTGCAGGGAACTCTAGCATTTGCTCTTGTTTTCATGAGGATATAAACATTTTTTTAAAAAATTGCCGTGTATATGTTTTGTTTTGTGTTTGTTTTACTTTTTTGTTGTACTGGGAATGAAATTCTGGACCTCTGTACTGTAGTACATCCCAACACCCCTCCTGCTTTTTATTATGTGACTGTCACTAATCTGCTAACTGGTCCAGGCTGAACACCATGTTATAATCTTGTCTCAGTCTTTAAGTGCTGGGGATTATAGGCGAGACCCACTCTCCAACATAATCTACTCTACAAAAAGGATAATGCAGGAATCCAAGAAGTGATGGTTTGAACCAAGCAATGAGAATATAGGACTTAAAATGTAGTTTGCAAGGAAATTTGTATGCAGTAGCTCAATAGAAGTCACGTGACAGAATTTCAAGTCCTGTTAAAAAGATGAGCTGGTTGGAAGTAGAGGATTTTGCTGGGGCAGAGAACTGAACACAAGCAGAGTGACCTCTGACCTTGGCAACCAGAGGAAGGTAGAGAGGACAAGACTGACCTTAGAGGCGGCAGGGAAAACATTAAGCTGAGGTAGGTTAAAAGGAAAATGACATCTAATCTGCTGAGGCAGTGACTAGACAGGCACGGGGCCAGTCGCTGCAAAACTAGTAGATTCTCAATGAAATGCACCTTTTCTACTTTTACATTTCAGAAAATAAAGTCCCAAGGGAAGAAAACTAAAGGCCCAAACCTCTACATCGAGCTAGGAGTCCTGTGAAAGTGGCCGTAATTCTTTACTTCTGCCAGATAGAACTGAAACTGTCCGTACGGGAGAATAAAGCCTTCTTAGGTGCATGTTTCCATAAATATAGACAGATATATTATATGTATACATAATTTACATACAAAAGAATATATATACACAAATATATGTATGTATATATGTGCATGGGTTCACAAAAGAAATATAAAACATAAACTCTGAGTAAGAATCAAAATAGGTTTTGATCCCAATGTACTTTTGGTTGTGAAATGATTAAAGTAGCCGATACAATAACAGTGTTATAAAACAAAAATGGAATCACAAAAAGATGCAAGCAATATAAGATTATAAAAAATGGCCAAATTTGAGAAAAAGCTATGAAAAATTTGCGGTTTAAAATTTAAAGTTTGAATCTCAAGGAATGATTTAAAGATCAGATGAGATAGAATTAGCAAGACTTTACCTATGCTGTTTTGAATTATAGATAATGTGAATTTCACAAAAACAACGAACCCATGATTTGGATGAGAGAGATGTGTAAAGCGCATTTCCTTCTATATAACAGAATAAGCTACCAGGTGGGGTCCTGCCGTGATGTACGTGTACAAAGTTATGCAACTGGTTTTATTCCAATTCCATTTCTGAAATTAAAAATTAAATTTCTGAATATCAGTCCTTTCCAAAAATTGTTGCATTCAATTACCCTCAACATGAACAAAGAGTTCTTGATTGCTGGGAAGTTATGTAACTCCAGTAACAATGGCTAACTAATTTAAGTATGGTTATTAGGATTCACTGACAATTGAAAAATACTCAGGTAAACAAAGGAAATTAGGTTCCCACAAACAAATGTTCCTGTCTCCATAAGATAGCCACCAAGGGAAAAATGAGGAAATCTTACTATTTTAGTCTTCATTTAACATGAACTGAACTTGTCATTTATTTAGCTAGTTAATCACAGAGGAGTACAACAGTATTACAAAACTTCAACTATTTGACATCAAATCCAAAGTTATGTCCAAAGGCAGAAATGTTTGTATTAAGGTTTTAAACATTATATGAATTGAAATAAATGCTTTAAATTGACATACTGTGTGGGCTTTCAGACAGCAGTACTTTGCAGAAATGGGTAACAATTTTTGAGCAATGCAATCTTAACTCATAGTAAAACTTGCTAGAGCATTACATTAATAAAGCCAAAGTCCTGGTTTCTAGTCCAAATAGTTCAATTACCTTCCCAAACTAATATTATGAGAGTATGACAAGTAAACAAGGAAAAACAAAAAATAAAAACTAAACCAGAAGAGTAAATCATAGTGGTTTAGAAAGGAATGATGTTTGTTGTTTTAAAGCTGGTGCTTCTTTAAAAAGTATATATATTTTCAGTATTCCTTGAAAAGCTCCTTGTACTAAACAAATTGTTAATTCCATGGTTTTAAGCACGCTACCATATGTCACTTCCTCTAGAAAACCCCAGGCTTTGGAATTTGCAATAGAATTAGCTCTTCCCTGGCAAGAGTAAGGATCTGAGTTCAATTCCCGGTTCTACTAAAAAAATAAAAGAAAATCCAAGGCTTTTCACATCAACGAATGTGCAACTTTATCCGGGTGTAGTGGTGTACACGTGGAATGCCAGCACTGAGGCTGATGCAGGAGGATTGCAATAATTTCGAGGCCAGCCTGGACTACACAGTGAGTTTAAGATCAGTCTGGACTACACTGAAACACCTGTCTCTAAAACGAAGGTAATAAATAAATAAATAAAATTTGCAAATCTACAATTGTACAAACCATTGTAACCTAGCACCATAAATAATTACATTTTGGATTTAGGAACTGTGATTCGCTAAGAACACATTCAAGTAGTTAAGAGGACGCTGTCCAAGGAGAACTGGAGCTTTAGCTGGGAGCACAAACTTCTTTCCTCCCAAATGCTACCGTCAAGCACTATTCCGCAGAGCTAGTAACAGGTCTGTCCAGATGCTAAGCCCAGGGACTTCGAAATCGCCATCCTGCATCTTGCAGGACTCCAAGACAGTTAGAACCTCATCTTTCAGAGGTGCAGGGGCCTGGCTCAGACTCTGAAACCTGCAGAACAACTCCTCCCAGGGGACGTCTTGGGACTCAGCTCCAACCCATGCGCCTTTCTGGAGGTCGTAGCACAGCTTTCGACCCCAGTCTGTTAACAGACCCAGGTAGGCACGAAGGAGCGCAGGATGGCGACCCGCTACTGGGGTTAACAGCCCGGCCGGGAGGCGGCAAAAGGCAGCCAGGACTTCCGGTTGCTCCACAAGCCACCTAACTAGCAGGTGACTGTCCTCTCCGGGTGTTTCAGGGCCGCTCTGCCCCAACTCCTCTTCCGGGGGCTGCAACAGGGCCACGGCCGTCACCTGCACGAAGTGGTCTCGCGGCACGCGCGTCCACAGGCGGCTGAGCCACCTGCCAGGGTCCCCTGCCTCGGCGTCCCCGGCCTCCCGCAGCCGCCCGAGCAACAGCTGCGCCTGGGTCAGCAGTACAGGGTCCTCGAGATGCGCTGGGCTTCCTGCGCGGGTGCCGTCGGCCTCCTGCAGCAGCAGGAACGCGGCCCGGAGGCGGGCCAGGCAGGCCAGGCGGGCCTGCAGCGCCTCAGCGTCTGCATCCTGGGGACCCGCGCCCGGGAAAAGCTGCTGCAGCAAGGCGCGGCCAGCGGCGTCACTCAACGCTGGATTCCGGAGCAGGTTCACAGACAACAGGACATCCCCGCGCCCGAGGGCCTGGAAGCTAGTCAGTCCCGGGACTGGCCCCTCCGGCCCCCACCGGCCGCGCAGCCGCCTTTCCACAGCCGCGCGTATGCTGCCGTGACTGCCAAAGCGCCAGTAGACGTGGCGCAGGTAGTGAGCCCACTGCAGAGCCCTGCGGACCGTCTCAGGACCCCAGGTGCTCACGTGCTTACTGCGAGACACCGACAGAACCTCAGAGAAGCGCTCCAGCTGCTGCAGGAGGGGCTCCATGGAGCCCGCGAAGGCCTCACTTCCGCATTCACCTTGGAGACGAAGACGCTCTGCATGCCTATTGGAAGATCAGGGAAAAATGATCCGCCCTTCTCCAATTCTATTGGTTAATTCAGATGTCAATCTCATAGCGGCTTCATCCGGGTTTTTGACTCGGAGCTATTACTTAGGCAAGAGTACTGGCTGCTTTCGGTTTTGCCCAGGGTGTTAGAGGTGTTACCTGCAGAGGTCTTAGGCAGGAGAGCGTTTTAGCAAGTTTCTGGAGCCGTGTGCAAGATGCTGCCACAGAGGAAGGTGTCTTCGCTTGTTTTTGCTTTGGAAATATTACTGGGAGGAGTTTTGCCTAAAGAACCCTGTTGAGATTTATTAGGCAGCCACAGAGACCTGCTATTGTGCAGGAGAAAAAGTTCTAAAATCAAATTTAAAGCCATTTTTACTTGGGAAAAGTGATTTGGCGCCCTATTTAATGCCAGAAACCATCTTAAATTTGAGGGCTTCTTTTTTCCTTTCTTTATTTGCCTTCTTTTGAGACAGGGTCTCCTTGGGCAGTTCAGGCTGGCCTTGAGCTCACTTTGTAACCCAGGCCGGTCTCAAACTCCTAAGGATCCTCCTGCCTCAGCCTGTCCAGTGCCGGGGTTACCGTCGTGTGCCACCACACCCAGCAACGCTCTTTCCCTATTAGTGATGATTAATGGAAACAAAAACATCTACTTGAAGTTTAATACTTCATTAAAGTTTTAGAATAATTTAATGCTTTATTTGAAAGTTGTATGCATTTTTGTGTTTTCCAAGGTAATGTAATTTAATTCACTCTTAATGTACACAGACAGCCAACTGAAAGAAAATAACAAGTATTGTGCTAATGACTGCAAAAAAGAAAAAAAAAGGACCTACACTTGAATTTAGATTTAAAATTTCCACTTACAGATATTTTCCACAAATAATTTGGTGATCTTTGCTATCTGCATTGTCCACTAATCTGTAAATTTTCTGATGCAGTGACACGGCTACTACACTGGCTGAACAGACTGTCTTTCCAGTTCTCTAGATACTAACTGAAAATGAAAGGGAGGTGTTTTGTGTTTTAATAACAACAACAACAACAAAAATACAAAACAGAAAGAGACACTTGAAAGGGAGGGCCTCAATTCATGTATTAAAATGTGTATTCCTGCACCTTTTAAAAATAAATCTGATACAAAAGTTACATTTGTTGTTATATAGGTCTAGTTTTAATTTGATCTTAACCATCCAGCAGAAAAGTATAAAAAGGAGGTATATAAAGTAAAGCCGTATTAATATAATGAGCTGTGAATGGCTCAAGTCAACAACTTCTGTGGATAGCCTGCTTCTATTGTGGACTGCTGATCTGTGTTGCATTGTTTTATTATATATATATATATATATATATATATATATATATATATATATATATATTTAGCCATCCATGTTTTGAAAATTTGTCACATATGTATCATTGTATGTTACCCTGTTTATGTGATTTTTTTCTCTTTGTTTTTGCTTCTATTTTCACTCTTCAAGTTAAAATACAAATAAATAAATTTAAAAAAAATAATAATTGTTAGGACTGGGGATATAAGGTCTTGAGTTTGATTCCTGGTAGAAAAAAAAAAATATATATATATATATATGTATGTATTGTCTTAACACCAAGTTCTTCACAAGTGAAAATGTTCTTGGTTCAGACATTCAGACATTACTATTGGAACATAAAATAAAATTAATCTGGCTGGGTTAATTCCAATTATGAACTAAATTAATAAACTAAAGTTTCAAAGAAAAAGCAGTTGTGTTCATACTATAAGCTCAGTTTTATTGTTTGATTTTCCAGTTTTATTGTTTGTGTTCCATAGAACACAAATTCTTACTTGGAGTAATTATTGCTTTTTTATCCTAAATGTATCACAAGCCTTAAAATTATTTGACTTGACTGCTAGAAATTCACAGTTAAAGTGGACAACCCATTTCTGAAAATGTGTACACATCAGTAATTGGTTTATTTACTTATTCTTTATGTACATGGTGTGGGGGTGCTACAGAATTAATGGAAAAATTGAGAGTTCTACCATGTAAGACAGAAAGTAATAAATCTGATGGAGCAATTTGATCAAGGCAGGCCACCCAGTATTAGGTGGCAGAAAGCCTAAGAAACTGGTTTCTCAGTAGAAAGCTTCAAAGATAAGTACTGAGAAAAACCGTGCGACAACCGCCAATACATCTGCAAGGTCTTCCCTTGAAAAAAAATTGTTTTACCTCCTTCTTTCAATTGTTTGTACTTTTTCTCTTAATTTCTTACACATTTTTTTGCAGTTTTCTTAATTCTTCTGATTTTATGTGCATCTATCTGGCCATATGAATAACTAGTTGGAAGAAAACATTGTGCATTACAACAAATACTGTGAAATTCATTACTTTGTTATGCGAAATTCTATATCACTTGTGAATTTTTGTTTTAATTCTAATTTGTACTGTCTTTTAAAACAAAATGAAAAAATGAAAAAAAAAAGAAAGAAAGAAAGAAAGAAAGAGCTGTGCCCATGTGAGGGAGCTAAAGAAGCCTGAAGCAGCTGCAATTAGGTGGAAGGTGAGAACATGTGGGCTGCTGTGGGGGGGGGGTGAGCTGCTACCGCAGAATAATTTGAAATCCTTACTCACATGTGTCCATGCCCAGTGACATGCCTGTAATTCCTACTTACTTCCAATTAACCTACACTTATTAAATAAATGCACTTTTTAAAGATTTGTCCTCTGAAAGAAGGAAAAGAAATCTAGGCTTTGGAGTTGTTCCCCTGTGTTCCATTTAATCCAAGAGAACTCAAAAAGTATTTATTAAGCTCCTACTGGGGAGTTGAAGTACTAGGGGTTGAAAAGAGGTGATGGCAAAATTTGTCTCTTCAAGCAGTCTAAATTCTGACACAGGGTGTAAGGGGAGCAGAGCTCCTTAACTACTACAATGAGTTAGATTTTATGTATTTTAAAAATTGTAGGAGGCCCAGGGATATAGCTCAGTGGCACAGTGCCTACTTGGCAAGCACAAGGTCCTCAGCTCAATTCCCAGTACCAAAAGAAAAAAAAAAATTGTAGGAATAGCTATGACAGACTAGATATAAGCTGGCAGGAAAGTTCATGTATTTATTCTTTACGTCATTATTTTACTATAGGGTATCTTACACCTTTGTTTGTGGTTTGCATCTATTTGCCCCCCAAAGCCTCATGCAGTCGCAGGGCTGACTTCAAGAGTCTGTGAATAACTCATGATCCACTGGGATTATGGGTGTGAGTGCTGTTGGGATTATTGGTGTAAGTGCTCCATTAAGCCAGGGGCAGATAGTCTGAATGCATTTTAAGAGAGACAGCCTTGCTCTCTGCAGCCATTGCTGCTGGCACTCCTCCCCTTTGCTCTTGCTGTTTTGCTGCCTTCCACCTCCTTGATCTGTGCCATCTGCCATGTGCCCCTCTGCCTTGGAGCCAGCTGAGTAAGGACTGAAACCTCCAGCAACTGTGAGTGAAACCTTTCCTTCCTTCACTTTGAATGTTGGATATTTTGTCCCAGCAACGAGAGAAGAGTAACGGAGACAAGTCCTCCACATGTTTAAATAAATGTTGAGATAAAGGAAAATCCAAGTGAGAGAAATAATAGGGTAACAGGTGAGTATCCAAATATGTATGCCATTGTAGCAAAAAATGCCCCCCATCCCATCCGGTACACTTCAGTTGGTTAGTTGCCCAAGTAACAGTTCTTGTTCCAGATCTAGTTGCTTCCGGTCTCTTAGAAACAGCTGGTCACTTCTGCACTGTTGGTAGGACTGTGCACACCAGTACAACCACTGTGGAAATGAGTGTGGAGTTTTTTTCTCAACAAAAAACTAGGACTAGAAGCCTCATCTAACCCAGTTATTCCCCTTCAGGGTGTGTGTTTTTTAGAAGAATTGAAACCATTGTAGCACAGCAACATATGTGCACCCATGTTCATAGCAGCTATTTTGTAATAGCTGAATGTTGGAAACAACCCAATTTCCCATCAACCAAGAAATGGACGAAAAAGATGCAGTTTTACACAATGGAGTACTACTCAGCAATAAAAAATATAAACTTGAGGCTTTTACAGGAAAACAGATGCAACTAGAGACATTACTTATATATGAAATGAACAAGACTTGCATATATAAGTATTGTGTTGACCCCTTAGTGTTAGAAACCAAAAGAATAAATTAAGATTCCAAAGGCACAATAGATATTGCGAAAGGGAAAGAAACTGCTCCAAAGGGAGGAACTGGGATGGGGAAAGGATGAAAGAAAACAATTCATACACACACACACACACACACACACACACACACACACACACACACATACACACACGCACACAATAGCTAAGATAATTGTACTATTAGTTTTTATTAGTTCATTGAAAGCAAGCAAGTGCTTAAATTGTTTGATCAATTTTATATGCCTATATCTTATAATCTGAGCAACTACGTTTGAAGACAACTATATGCAATGTAATAAAGATTAATATCTTACCATCTTGTTTCAAACTTTTGCATTATTTTATTGCATTTTTCTCTCTCTTTAAAATAAAGAAAAAGCATACAAAAGAATAATAAAATAAAGAAATAACTGGTCACTGGGGTTTGTAAAAACCAATTCCCTGATAACAAGCCATTCTGCCTCTGTACTTCCTGCTTGCTTGTCTCATATAAGCCCTAGACCATCAGACATCGGGGTCTGATATTTTGGAAATAATTTCGATCAGCACCTGTGGACCACATAAATCTGCCTCCAAATCCTGGGTGTCTTTTCTGTGTTTCTGCTTGTAGTGTTGCCACGTGCTATGAATAGGAAGAACATTCTCTTGGCTTCTGGCTGTGATCTTTAACTTCCTGGAGTATAATGAATTAGGGCAGAGAAGACAGGAACAAACCTTGGGAGATTTCATTAAAATAAAGTATCATTCAAACCGTGGGAGTTAAGTGACATAAACTAAGAAAAGAGACTTTCAAAAGCACCTACCTCTGGGAAAAATTAAGTGCAATCATAAACATACCATGCTTGTATGGATTTTGTAGCTAATCCTAGCTTTTCTATAATTACCATGTAGTTTGAGGTACTAACCACAGCATGGCTCAATACGTAGGGTCTGACAATCATCATAATTTAGGGGCCCAACTTTACAGCTTTCATACCATTCCCAAATGATAGAAATTTTTTCAGAAATAACCCAGACAGTGAATTTCATTCAATCTGGCATAAAGAATTTGGAGGAAATTTTTCTTCTTTATTTTAATAACAGTATTTTAATTCCATGCATTGACTTGCACGGAATGTCATGAGAGTATACAAGACGGGTATGCTGAAGGCTTCTATGATGGTTCCTTTCTTCCTTTTGACATTGTTGTGCATCTGTGTATAGCACAGAGTTGTCACAGACCTTCCCCACAGCCAAAGAAACCATCTCAGGCTCAAAGAAGTACTGGACTTCTACAGACATCAATCTAAACCTCTTCCTGATTATGTAACCCTACACAGGCCTAACTGCTTTTTGAGTTGCACTGTTTCAACAAGGCTTTATAGTTATTCAGAAGTGATCTTAACCAATTTTATCAACATTTCTGCCCAATACTGGCTTTCAAAGAGGACTTTATTTAAAAGTCTTGATCAGGAATTGTGATTAACCATTTCAAATGTAAGCATTTGGCATCAGGAATATATTCTTGAATCAAGTTTAATTTTCCTCTTAAAGAATTGAAATGTTCAGTTTCTGTAAATGCAATATTTAAAGTCTTCTCTATTCCCAGTATGCAATGAAGTAATTCACTCAGTTATTTTTTTGCCAATCATTATTTTTAATGTATTTAATACGAGGTCTGCAGGGACTCATTACACAGGTCGGACTCATAGTGATCCTCCTGTTTTCAGCCTCCCAAATGCTGCAATTACCGGCACGTGCCACCATGCCCAGGCTCAATCATTTTCTCATTGTGCCCTGGAGGTAAGGCCGGTGTGGCACCCTGGGGAATCAAACCATTGGCCCCTGTGTCTGCCTAAGCAGGCCCTTTAGTCCACTGAGCTATCTGGCCAGCCCTTTACCAATCACTTTAAATATACCTCCCAGATCTTTAGCTGAGTGCCTGGGCATTGAAGCAAGAACGGTTAGAAAAACTACTTTAGCATAGTGTCCTAAAACCATTAGCCAAGGAAAGAGGCAAGAGAAATGGCATTGTATTCAAATAAACTTGTTTTGATTTTCTATAGGTAAAACTGGGAGGAAGTTATCCCTCCCTCCTTTGTGTTTCCCACTTCACCTTCTTCTTTCTTTGTCTGCTTTGTGCAAAGGAATGGCTCCACCCTTCCTTGGATGTCAGCCTTGTCACCTTTCCTTGTAGCTTTCTGCTGAAATAACCCATAAGTGTTGGTAGCAAAAAGCCAGAAGCAGAGGAAAAATAAATGGGGTCTTTCTTCCCCTGCTCTCTGCTAAGGTTTCAAATTTTGCTTTCATCTGCTAAAGCCCTTTTTGTTTGATAAGCTGTACTAATTCAGTAGGTTCTAAGAATGTTTAGAATGGGACTACCCTGAGCTTGGAGTAACACACAGTACTCCCTACAAGCCTCAGAGTTTACTGCTGTTGCTAATCCCTGCCTGCCCTAGAGTCCCTTACTGACTTGTAATATTCTTACCCTATCTCATTATCTTAGTTACTTTTCTCCTTGCTGAGACAAAATACCCAAAGTTTCAATCCAAAATTAGCTGACTCCAAGGCAGGGTGGCACATGGCACAGGGGCAACCATTCATGGTGGAAGAAGATAGCAAAAGCAATAAGAAAGTGAGAAAATCTTTCTGTCCCTTATATTGTATCCAGAGGAGTAGGATTAGAACGGTGCCAATCCAACCAGTGGACTGATCCAGCAATCAACCACCCTTAATCCCAGCAGTGCACTACAAATCATTTTCATAAGTGGATTCAGCTACCTATGAAAACCCATGTAAAACTACACAAGGCTTTGAAGGGGACATCCAGACCCTGACCCTAACTTCTATCCTTCTGCAAATATTGTTCTGTCCTCATCATAGTCCTTGAGAATTTACGCTTGTGCTTTCCAAGAACGTGAACTGACACAGTCGCCCAAATTCTCAGCCCTTCTTATAATTAATGTAGGTTTGTGAGTCATGGTATTAATCTCTTGCCTTCAGGTAATGAGGAGTAATCTAATGCATGGGCTCTCAGACACCTGTCATTGCCTTATATTCCTGCCAGGCTATGAAAAATTGGTGATACAGTGATGAATGAACAGTTAATCACAAAAGTTGGGAAGCCTTCCAGTAGACACAATGAAAGGGTAAACATCTTTGAGAGTGCAGAAAAGGGAAATGTTTATGCATGGACTTCGACTGTGAAGACTTTACAGTGCCTCGCTGAAGAATTAGATCTATGTTCAACTGGCACTGGAATTCTCATGGTAATTTTGAAGCAAAATATTATTAGATCATATCTGTCATAAAGAAATATGAAAATTGTGTCTCATATCATTTGCTGGGACAACTGGCTGGATTTGGAGGTCAATGGGGAAGTTATTCACTAGGCCTAGGAAGTGAAATCATGGCCTTTGTGACAAATCTATTTTATTGTCCTGAAGCCAGTGGACAAAAGGCAGAGAAAATAGCAAGGAAAGGCTGGAAAGGGTGGTGTTCAGATGTGAAGTTTTTTTTCTGAAGAAGAATCAATAGATGTTGAGAGGAGAGTCAGTGGTAATTTTGTTTTATTATTTCATCAATTTGATGATGTCCATTTAGCTTTAAAATTAAAGTATTGGGCTGGAGAGAGAGCTCAGTGGTCCAAGTGCCTGCCTGGCAAGCGCAAGGACCTGGGTTGAATCCCTGGGACTGAGCCAGCCACTAAGACCAGGTATGGTATGGTGGTACATTACTGTAATCCTAGCACTGGGGAGGCTGAGACAGGAGAATCACCATGAGTCTTAGCTACATAGTGAGACCCTGTACCAAATAAATAAATAAAAATGAAAAAATAATAAAATTTAAGTGCATATTTGGGCTGACATCAGTAATTTGGAATGAATGAGAAAAAAATTCATAGAGCATTGGCTCGGTGGGAATTCTCAACTATAATTTCTCATACTCGCAGGATTCTCTGGACTAGAATATTTATGATAGGAATATTTAAAAAGCAAGATAAGTTTTATCCACCAAACTGATTTTTGTCCTGGCATTAACATCAGAATGTTTGATTGAATACACAATAAGTAAAAGTTTACCTGTAGGTTATTTTAGGCTAATTCTCTACTCTGTTGTTGGTACTTAAAATTAGGAAAGAAAAATAGCTGTGACACAACTGTAGGACAACTTACTTTATTGCCCCAAAGATTAAGAGGCTTTATGGTTCCATATCACTTAGGCCCTAGGGTCTAAAGGCAGATTGTTTTGTTAGGTTTCATGGTACTCTCCGGATGATACTCTAATAGTAAATTTATGTAATAAAATGTGAAGAAATGAATAATGGTATCATTGTAAGTGTTCCTGTTTTTGTCTGATAGGCCGTAGTAGTTCGTTAGTTTGTAAGGCAGGTAAACAAGGTTCACATTCTATCAGAAAACAACTTGACAAAATAAGAAATTTTTTTAAAGTGATTAAATTGTGCAAAATACTTTAAAAGAAGAATTTCCCTTCTTCCTTAAATAATTTCCAGTTCAGTTGCCAGAATATGATTGTTTAATTTGCTACTGTTCAGATTGCTAGTGTCTGGAAACTATTCAGGTACTACCTAAATTAATCCTACTGGAAGAAGTTTTTCTTAATTTGATCATTTTTGTAATTTCTAGCACTTAGACATGTTTATTTTTTAATGTGTATGAGAGAAACAATAATAAAATGCCTATTGACTCAAGGTATTTTAAAGGTGTACCTTAACACACAAATTCCACATTCCTTAACACACATTTTTTTGTACAAATGTTTATTTTTATGGTAACAAACATAAACTGCATCATTAAATTTATTCTTAATATTCCATTTTTCTTTTATAAGTATGATTTTGGCTTATTAGTTTCTAACATTGCAACCTGAATGAAAAATAGCTGAATTACATTGTTTTTGCCTTTTGCTTGTAAGTGGAGTTTCCTGTGGGAGAGCTCTTCCGTCATGTCTCAGTGCCTTTGTTTTTAATCCAGTAGTTATCAATGTATTTCTATTTAGGTACCTGCCAGGAAGGAGCTTTTTCCTGGTTCAATAACTTCATAAATGTCTGTTGTTCCCATTTTTAAGTCTTCAAAACTTTTATGTGCATTCTTCCAGCACATTTTGTTCATTATTTCCCAACCTTATTTTCTCTGGATGACTGGAGTTTCCAGGCATATAACGTAAAATGTCCTAGGGGAGTTAATATATAAAAAATAAAGCCAAGTGAATAAAACACAAAGAAAAATATGCACATAAAATATACATCTATAAGCATGTAAACTTTTTTTGTAACTTCCACTAAAAGATAGTATATGAATCTTATTATCTTTATTATTCTGTCCTTAAGTAGCAAATATGGTAAAAATTATCCAGAAAGTTTCATGCTTTTAATCTCTTCCAGACTGACCTAATTGCAGTTCTTAGATTGGACAGCTCTGCTGATCACAATGTCAGGGAAGATTTCTACAAGAGATTCCAAGCGTTTCAAAGTAAACCAGCTGAGAGAAGATGAATATGTGGTTAAAATATACTTAACAGTATCATAAGATCATTTCAATGGAACATAAAAATTCTGGTAGTTTTATCAATTAATTATTTTAAGTTTAAGGTAAGCATTGTAGAAGATTTTCCATGAAACTTAAGGAGATTTCTTTCCTTCATGTAGATGGAGAAAAATGTGTTTGAACTTGAAAGTGTTCATTAGATTCATGGATGTTGTAACTCTCTAAATTCTCATGTTATTATTGAAGCATAGATGGGTGGATGAAAGTTCTGACTTCTTGTCTTAGAATATAGCATTCCTTCATCTCTTTCCTAGTTGGCACAACCTGAGTGGTTACCTGTTTTATCAATGTGTACAGAGGAGGAAATATTCAACATGAGGCAATCTCTCTGGGACTAGGATGTTGATGAACGGTATTCGAGTTCCACTGAACGTTACATCTCCCGTGGACAGTTCTATATGTTGGAAAACCAAGTCTAGACCAAGACGAGATTACTGAAAAAATCTCTAAGATGGGAAAGGTGAGTAGGAAAAACAAAAAAATAAGTAAAATTTGAAAAACAGGTATCCTGTTAATTTTGCTATACTCTGGTAAATCATCAAAATATTAAAGACACTGCCTTAAATGATAATAGGGATTATGTCCAATTTCTAATCCTAAGGGAAGGAATGTTTTATACTAAAAAAAAAAATCAAAGCTGTAATTTTGAAGTTTAATTTTGTGTTAGAGTTTTCTAGTTCAAATACGTTTTCTATTCCTGGTCTTCTTCATTGTACAAGCCAATGTGTACATAAATTATTCATTTAGTAAGAAAATTTTTGTATTTATGTTAAATTTTCTAATGAATCTAGTGGTCTTCTGGTCTTCTATTCAAGCTGGATTATGCTATACAAGATCTGCAATTTTTGTTTAATGAGAAACAATTACAATGAATCCTAAACTTGCTAATCCTAACTTGCTAATATTTTAAGTAATATCTTTACAGATTTTAGAGAAAACGGAAAAAAAAAACTTAATTTAAATAGCATGACTAAAAAAAAAATAAATAAAAAATAAATAGCATGACTGAGCCGGAGAGACAGCTCCTCGGTCTAAGCACCTGCCCGGCAAGCACAAGGACTCGTTTGATCCCTGGTGCTAACTGACTGCCTGTCCCGGTACCAGGCATGGTGATGCAGGCCTCTAATCTCAGCAGTGGGGAGGCTGAAACAGGACTCTGAATTGTGCAGTGAGACTCTGCATTATCAACAACAAATTAAAAATAAATAAATAAACAGAATAATTTAATATTTCTACAGTATGGGCCAGCCAGAAAGCTCAGCGGACTAAAGGGCCTGCTTAGGCAGAATGCATCGAGCGATGTTCTATTCCCAGTGTGTCGATCCGGTCCCGCCCCTTGGGGTGTGCTGAGCCAGCAATTGAAACTGGACATGGTGGGTCACACTTGTAATCCCAGCACTTGGGAGGCTGAAAACTGGAGAATCACTACGAGTGACCTATGTAGTGAGACTCCATAGGCTCTGTACTAAATACATAAGAAAAAGAAAAGTTTGTATAGTGCACTGTCGGGTCCTTTTACCTTTTATTGCATATACTGTAGTGGCTGTCAAATGATTTCTGGTTCTACTGTTTGTTTTGGAGCGCAGAATGCACTAAATGTAGCACTCAAGTTCTAGAAATATGAGTATTTTCAACATTAATGTGCCCTTGAATTGTGTAATATCAGGTATGTAGTCAAAGAATACAAGCCATGAATACTAATCTGACACCCAGATGACAAAATATGAAAGACTTCTAGTGTAGGATTAAAGGAATATGGAATTGATACTTCCTAAGAAATATCAGTTTTGAGAAAGGGTATTGTGAAACAGAGAGCCATAAAACATTTGACCATGTTATTTTTAGTCAGATTTTATTGGTGCATTTTTTTTTTAACTTTCTGCAAAGCCTTATTGAAGAGGGGCTCAGTCTTTCTTGGCAGCTGTCTTCCTCATGGTGGCCAGAGCATCGCTCCTGTCCTCACACTTCTTCTTGGCACGGATGTGCATCTCCACCCTTTTCTTGATGAAGCTGAGGGCGCGTTTGTCCTTGGAGAGCTTGAGTAGCTCCATGGTGAACCCAATCAGAGAGGGCAAAGCCACACAACTCCCGTATTGTGTCTCGCACAAACTTGGTGTGTTTGCTGAGGCATCCGTGACCACTGCTGTGTCTGGGTTTGCTCACATTCTTATGGCCCTTGTTGAGGCCCAAGTCCTTTGTCTAGTGGAGGGCCATGGCTACTGTTCTTCAATGGTTGCTGTGGCCGAAGTGTACTGGTACATTTTTGCTACACATAATGTCCACATGCATCACAGAAAATTTCAACCTGTATATGTTGTAACTTTTTATCCATTTTCCTCTTCATACTATGGTAAATTGGCTTACTAAATACTATTGATATATTTGGAAGCTTGATATTTAGTTCTCAAAATTTTTCCCACTTCCTTTCCAGCTTTTTTCCTCTCTCTCTTTCTTTTCATCTCTCATGTTTTTCTTTTTGATTGTCTACCTTTACAAAAACTCATTCGTTTCTGTATGTGACCAGAATAAGACCTATGAACCTTGAAATAGAATATTTAGATTAAAAGTATAAGCACTCAGATCTTGGTTTGGAGAAGAGTCAGTGTTACTCAGCTTACTATACAAGTCCAAAAGCAGTCAGAAATGCATGCAGGCTTTATTTGATGATATTCGCTTTAAAATGCTTCAAATTTGACTAAACAATATCATTTCTCAGATCCGTATTGCTTTCTTTCCTCATCTGCTTTGTCTAACATTACTCACACCTAGAAACACTATCTTCTTTTCCTCCTCATGGGAAACACTTCTTTCTATTGTACAGTATCCAAATCAATGCCTCCTAATACAAATTCCATGACATTCATAGTTGAATTATCAATGTATCTTTTACTATTTACCAAGGTCAATGTGAGCTATCTCCTTTTTATGATCCAAATACTTTCTAACATAAACCCACTAAATTCCTCATCTAACTAAGCACATTGCAACCTCTGCAAGCCCAAGGCCTGAACTCCTTGCATATGGGAACAACCTCACACAAATGCAGCCTGTGTAAGTGTAACAGCATTTTTAAGTGCATATGTGCAAGTTAAGACCAATTTAGCCCTTTTAAATGTGAACATTCTGTCTTAATAGTATTTTCAATGTCTAAAACATTTTACTATTTTTGTTTTAATGATTAGATATTTAATCCATTTTGACTTTAGCGCATGGCGATAGAACCAGGTCAAGTTTTAGTTTTTGGTATGTAGAGAGCCAGTTTTCCCGTACCATTTGTTAAAGAGGCTATCTTTATTCCAGGAAATATGTTTGGCCCCTCTATGGAAGATAAGATGGCTGAGTGTGTTTGTAGTTGTATCTGCATCTTCTAATGTATTTCATTGATCCTCAGGTCTGTTTTATTGCCAATACCATCCTGATTTATTCACAGTAGCTTTGTAGTATAATTTCAAGTGAAGGATTATAATGCCTCCTGCCTTGCCTTTGTTGCCCAGGATTACCTTTGCTATTCTAGGCTCTTTGCTGGTTCCAAATAAATTTTAAGAATGATTTCTCTAGGTATGTTGGTGGTATTTTCTTAGGGATTATATTAAATCTGTATAACAGTATTGGGAGTATGGCCATCTTCGCAATAATGGTTCTTCCTATCCAGGACTAGGGAATATATTTCTATCTTCTGAAATCCTCTATGATCTCTTTTTTTTTTTTTACAGTTTTGTAATTTTCATTAAATAGATCATTTATTTCTTTAGTTAGATTAATTCCTAAGTATTTCATTTTCTGCAGTGCTATTGTAAAACATATTGTTTCTCTAATTTCTCTCTCAGTGTGTTTGTTATCTGTGTACAGGAATGCTATTGACTTTTCTGTGTTGACATTTTAGCCTTCATTGCTACTGAATTTGTATATTAATTCAAGTAGCTTCTCAGTAGAGTTTTTTGAGTCTTCCAAGTCGAGCATCATGTCACTTTCAAATAATGATATTTTAACTTCTTCTTTACCTATTCTTATTCTTTATATTTCTCTCTCTTGTCTAACGGCTCCAGCTAATGATTCCAGAACTATATTCACTGGGAGTGGTGATAGAAGACATCCTTGTCTTCTACCTGATCTGAGAGTGAAAGATTTGAATCTTTCCCCATTTACAATTTTGTTAGCTGTTGGACTATCATAGATGGCTTTTATCAGACTGAGGTAAAGGCCACCTATTCCAATTTTCTGAAGTACTTTGAACATGAATGACAGTTGGACTGTCAAAAGCTTTTTCTTCATCAATTGAGATGATCATGTGTTCTTTTTACTTGAAGAACAAATATCAATGAGACAGTTTCAAATCATATTAGCAGGACAGATTCAATAATTAATGCATTTCATATTGTTTTCATAATGGGCTTTTTGTCATACAAGGCGCATTCTTGATATTCTACTTACAAAAACCATTAGAGCAGATATCTGTAATCATTGAATTAAGAGAATGTAGCTATATACTTATCTTATTTTTTCAAGCTGAAATATAGTGCAGTTTCAATAATTAATACTTTCTGCCTTGTTATCTTTCTAGTGGTTGTCCATAGTAAAAGAAGCTGACAGAATATCCTGTCCAAACACTATTAGTGCAAATTTTGTTTCTCATAAAATTATACAGAAGTATTGCATATTTATCCTAACTGTACTGTTTATACAAACACAGAATGGTTCTTTCTTTATATCCCCTTATTTTTCTTTAGTCCTGACAAAGATGAGCATTCCATTGTCATTCAATTATTATAGGTGCCTGAACTCAAGGAAACAATCAAACACTGTCCAGCAGTCCACAATAATAGCAGGTTAAATGAAGAAATTGTTGACTAGAGCCATTTACAGCTATGATTATTATTATGGCCTTATTTTATATACCTCATTTTTATACTTTTATGCCGGATAGTTAAGACTGAAATAAAGCAAGACCTGTAAAACAAAAAGTGTAGGTTTTGCACCTGATGAGGTCAGACAAGCTCCCTCCTGGTTTATCTTGTACCCCTGTACCTCACTCTGTAGATCCTTTGTCAGTGTCAGCCATGTGGATGAGTCATGGCCATTGATTGAGCAGTTTGCTCTCTGTGGAAGCCTGAGAGAAAGTTTTCTGTCCTTGTGACTCTTCTTAGGCACACTATAGATCATCTATCACATTCCTCTGTGGCTCCATAACCTCCTTGATCAGAAAATTTGGGGAACAACAGAGTTCAGTGATGCTACAGTACAGGTTTTCTTATGTCCTGAGTCTTCACTGACCTTGAAAAGCTAGGGCCAAAATGTTGGCTGACCTTGTGGCCCTTCCATTTCTCCAATTTTTGATCTGTGAACTTAGGTTGTTAACCATCCAGAAGAGAAGTGCCCTGATTAGCAACATATGTAGTTCAGTTTACACTAACAATCTGATTAAATTCTTTTCAGTTGTTTCATACCTTTCTATTTGTATTTCTTGTTGTGATTGATACAGGGAAGACTATACAATATTTGCAAATGTGTGTCTAGTTTATTTCACTTAGGAGTATATGTTCAAGTGGCATCCACATCAATATAAATGCTTCAAGTTTATCATTCTTTATAGCTGAGTAATATTCCATTATATAGAAATTCCACATCTTTTACAACCATTCCTCATGTGATGGGCATCTTGGTTGTTTCCAAGATTTGGCTATTACAAATTGTGCTGCTATAAACATAGGTACACATATGTCACCATGATATGGTGTTTTCAGTTCCTCTGGCAAATTTCCCAGTAGAAGAATAGCTGGCTTGAATGGGATTTCCAGTCCTACTTTTGTGAGGAGTCTCCACACTGATCTCCACAATTCTTGCACCAGTCTACATTCCCACCAGCAGTGGAGAACTATTACCTTTTCCCTACATCATCTCCAATATTTATTTTTGGTTGATTTCTTTATGGTAAACATTCTTTCTGATGAGATGGTATATCAGTGTTTTAACTTGCATTTCACAGATGGCTAGCAATGTGGAGATATTTTTCATTTATTCACTTCTTTAATTTCGTCCTCTGAGAAGTGTGTATTCATCTCAGATGTCCATTTCTGAATTGGGTATTTAAATATGAGGACCCTAATATATCTTAGTTCTTTATAAATTCTAGAGGGAAGACCTTTGTCTGAGTGGTTATTAGTTAGGATTTTTTCAAAATTTGTGGGTTGTCTTTTCACTTTGCTGACAATTTCTTTTGACATGCAGAAACTCCTCAAGAAGAGTTGATCCCAGTTGTTAATTCTTTCAAGTGTTTCCCATGTGAATACATATTTGTTCATGAACTCTTTGCCTACTGCTATGTTTTCAAGGATTCCTCCTAACTTCTCTTCCAGGAGATCGAGTGCTTCTGTTTTAATATTTAGATCTTTAATTGATTTTCACTTTAGTTTAGTGCATGGTGATAGACCTGGGTTTTTGGCATGTAGAAAGCCTGTTTTTCAAGCACCGTTTGTTAAAGAGGCTATCTTTCTTTCATTGAGAGTGTTTGGCCCCTTTGTCAAAGGTCAGGTGGTTCAGTGTGTTCACAGAGGCCTCTGTATCTTCTAATCTATTCCATTGTTCCTCAGGTCTATTTTATGGCCAGTACCATGCTGATTTTATCACAGTGGCTTTGTAGTATAATTTCAAGTTAAGAATTGTGATGCCTCCTGCCTTGTCTTTGCTGGCCAGGATTGCCTTTGCTATTCTTGGTCTTTTATGGTTCCAAATACATTTCAGGAAAGATTTCTCTAGGTCTGGGAGGTATGTTGGTGGCAATTTGATAGGAATTGTATTAAATCTGTACAACAATTTTGTTAATATGGCCATTTTCATGTTGTACATTCTGCCTATCCAATAGCAGGGAACATCTTTCTATTTTCTGAAATCCTCTATGATCTCTTTTCTTAGGGTGTTGTAATTGTCCATGAAAAGATCTTTGACTTTGGTTAAGTGAATTCCAAGGTATTTCATTTTCCACAGTTCGATTGTGAAAGGTATTATTTCTAGTTTCCCTCTCAATGTGTTTGTTATCTGTGTAGAGGAATGCTATTGACTTTTGAGTATTGACTTTTTGAATATTCACTGCTATGCCACTGAATTTTGTGTCAATTATAGTAGCTTCTTGGCGGAGTTTTTTTTGGGTCTTCTAAGTAAAATATCATGTCATCTGCAAAAAGTGGTAACTTAACTTTTTATTTACCTATTCTTATTCCTTTTATTTTTTCCTCTTTTCTAATGACTGTTGCTAATGATTTCAAGATTATATTGAATAGGAGGGGTGACAGAGGACATCCTTGTCTTGTACCCGATTTAAGAGTAAAAGATTTCAGTTTTTCCCCATTTAGAATTTAGAATATTAGTTGGTGGGTTGTCATAGATGGCTTTTATCAAAGTGAGATAGAGGCCATCTATACCAATTTTCTTTAGGGTTTTGAACATGAAGGAGTGTTGGACTTTGTCAAAAGCTTTTTCTGCATCAATTGAGAGGAACATGTGGTTTTTAGAATTCAGTCTATTAATATAGTGCATTACATTTATAGATTTTTGAATAATGAATCATCCTTGCATCCCTGGGTTAATCGTTCTTGGTCATGGTGTATGATCTTCTTGATGATTCGCTGTATTCTGTTTGCTAGGATTTTATTGAGTATTTTTGCATCTGTGTTCATGAGGGAGATTGGCCTGTAGTCTTCTTTTATAGTTGTGTCTTTCCCTGGTTTTGGAATCAGTATAATACTTGTCTCCAGAAATGATTTTGGGAGGACTGCTTCCTCTTACATTTCATTGAAGAGTTTGAGGAGTGTAGGGATTATATTTTCCATAAATTTTTTATAGAATTCAGCTGTGAATCCATCAGGATCTGGAATTTTCTTTGTCAGCAGGCTTTTTATTATGTTTTGGCTGTTATTGCCTTATTGCTGTGTCTTCTTGATTCAGCTTTGGTAATTTGTATCTTTCAAGGAATCTGTCCATTTCTTCTGTTTCTTCTATGCAGTGAGCATAAAGATTCTCAAAGTAGCTATTGCTCCACTGGGTCTGTGGTGATTTCACCCTTTTCATTCCTTATCACTTGTACTTGAATTTTATTTTGCCTCTTTTTGATGAGGTTGGCTAGAGGCTTATCAACTTTATTTAGTCTTTCAAAGAACCAACTTTTTGATTGGTGGATTCTTTGAAGTGTTTTCTTCATCTCAATTGAATTAATCTGCTCTAATCTTTATGATTTCTTCCCGTCTTTGCGCTCTGGGTTTCATTTGCTCTTCCTTTTCTAGATGTTGGCGGTGCATCATTAGGGTGTTTATTTGTTCTCATTCTGTTTTCCTAATGTGTGAGTTCATAGCTGTGATTTTCTGTCTAAGAACTGCTTTCATCATATCCCATAAATTCTGATAAGTTGTGGTTGAATTTTCATTGAATTGTAGATGTTGTTGAATTTCTTGTTTAATTTTATCTGTGACCCATTGATTACTGGATAGAGTATTATTTAATTTCTATGAATTTAACGGGTTTTTTCTGGTTTCCTTTTTTATTTATTTCCAGTCTCATTGCACTGTGGTTGATAATATGCATGGGATAATTTGTTTTCTTGCAGACCCTTAAGCATGACCTATGGACAAGTATGTGGTCTATTTTAGAAAATGACCCATGTGCAGCTGAAAAAAATGTATATTCAGCTGTGGTTGCGTGGAATACTCTGTATATGTCCACCAGGTCCATTTTTTCCAAGCTCTGTTTCAGTTCTGCTACTTCTTTGCTGATTTTTTGGTTGGCCTATCTTTTTGAGATAAGGGGGTGTTAATGTCTCCTGTTAAGATTGTGGTCTTTTATATTTGGTTTTTCATTTCCATTAAGATTTGTCTTACACAGCTGGGTGACCCCGTGTTTCGCGCATAGATATTTATGAGTGTTACCTCTTGCTTCTGAATTTTTCCCCTAACCAATATATAGTGGCCCTCTGTCATTTGATCATTCTTGGTTTGAAGTTGAGACTGTCTGAGAACAGAATTGCTACTTTTGCTTTTTTTCTGAGATATGGGACATGTAATATTGTTTTCCATCCCTTGACTTTAAGCCTGTGAATGTCTTTTTGAGTTAAGTGTGTTTCTTGTATTCAGCCTATTGTTGGGTTTTGTTTCTTAATCCACTGTGCCAGTTCATTTCTCTTAATTGGTGAATTGAGTCCATTTATATTGATGGTTTTAATTGAAATGTGTTGACTTATGATTGTCATGATATTTACTTGCTGCTGTTTACTCATTTTTGTCCTGCGTTTAATTGTTTGTTCTATTTGGTGTGTTCCTTCCAATTTCGTTCATGGATTTCTGGTCAATGTGGTCTCTCTCTATGGCATCTTTCAGTGGTCTGTGTAGGGATGGTTTTGTCATCGTGAAATTCTTTAGTTTTTCTTTATCATGGAATTATTACTTCCCCATCAAACTTGAAAGAGAGTTTTGCACAGTATAGTAATCTGGGTTAGAATTTGTTTTCATACAGGACTTAAGGAACTGCTCCATGCTTTCCTTACCTTCATGGTTTGTGTAGAGAAGTCAGCTGTAATTCTGACAGGTTTTCCTTTGAATGTGTTCTGCTTCTTTTCTCTAACAGCTTTCAGTATAATATTCTTGTGTTGGATTTCTGGGATTTTTGACTATTATATATATATATCAGTGTGTTTTTAGTTGGGTTGAATTTATTTGGTGTTCTGTATGCTTCAGTTACCTGAATGTTGGATTGTTTCCTCATATTTTGGAAGTTTTATTTACTACTTCTGCCCATATTCTTGTTATATCATTTGTATTCACTCCTTCAATCTCATTGATGCTAATTAATCTCACTTTGTTCATGTTGTCATCATCTTGCAGGCAATGTATTATTTTTTCCTGCATCCTCATTGTTTTTAAGAGATCCTTTCTCACCTTTTTTCACTACATGCGCCAGTGTCTTCAAGATCTGAAACTCTGCCTTTGCTTTCACTTAAACAGTTTTTTAGACTCTTGAATGAGATTTTAAATTCTTCTATATCTCTGTGATTCTGTTTCATGTGTTCTATTTCTTTTCTGTATTGCTCATTCCAGGAATCTGTCATATTTCTGATCTCTATTTTTTTTTTATCAATGTCTTCTTTAGAGGTACCTATTAATCATTTTACTGCAGTAATTTTTCCAAATTGGATTTCCACTATATATTTCCAGAATTGATTGCCTACTTCAGGTGTTATGATTTCAAAGAATTCCTTTTTATTTCAGAAATTATTTTTCCTTTGAGTTCCTCTTTATCTTTCTGCTGTTGTTTCTTTGCTTGTGATGCTGTTAATTCATATGTTTAGCTCGAGTAGTGTTCTCTGCACTTGTTCTGGGTGGGCATTGGGTTTCCCCCCATACATTTCTGAATTTGGTTTATTTCTTCCCATGCTATATATTCAAAAGTTTCTTTTTTAAAATCTCAGGTGTTAATTCTGTTCTGAGTTTCTCTATACCTTCCTGCTGTTGTTTCTTCACTTCTGCCTGTGTTAATTCATTCATCTCAGCTGAGCTAGTGTCCTCTGCACTTATTGGTGGACTTAAGGCCCAAGATTGCCTTTTGCTCCTTGTCTCTGTCATTTTGTATAGCACTGACCTCTTACCTTTGGTGTACAGTTATGGTGCAGTTATGACCTTAGCACATTATAAGATTTGGGTTCCAGTCTATTAAGTTTGAGATTATCCAGTTATTCCTGGCCTGGATGTAGCTGTTGTGTTCAGTTCCTTTTTACTGTCACTCTTCTGGTACAACTGTGAGCCTGTGGGTCCCATTTCTGTTGTGTCGAGGGAGCAGTGGGGAGTGTAGACGCTCTCCCACAAACTCACCAGATAAGGTGAGGGTGGTTTGGGTGGCTGGAGATTCAGAAAAACTCTCACTCACCTGGCAGCCTTGTCAGCAGGGGCTCTTGTGAGTTGCTGGGCAAGTCAGTCTGGTGTGTCTCGGGTCCACCACTCGCTCACTTGCTCAGAGGTCTTGGGGTGGGGGCTCCAGATGGTGTGGAGTGCATGGGGGTGGGGGAAACCAAAGGCTCTCCCAGACACTCACAGAACTTGCTCATGGGTGGCAGAAGATTCAGAGAAATTCCGCCTTGTTCAGCTGGCTTGGGGGAAGGATCTTTGGGGAGTTTGATCATGTGGTCTTTGGATTTGGCTGTACTGATACAGTGTATTTCATTTATAGATTTGCATATGTTGAACTATTCTTGCATCCCTGGGATGAATCCTGCCTGGTCATGGTGTATAATCTTCTTAATGATTATATTTGCTAAGATTTTATTGAAGATTTTTGCTTCTATGTTCATGAGGGAGACTGGCCTATTCTCTTTTTTAATTGCATCTTCCTCTTGCTTTGTTATCAGTATAATATTTCAAATCAACCTTACACAAACAACTGAAAGATATTCTAGAGGAAGACCAAAATGACCACCACTCCATGAATGAAAACAGAAAGAATCTATGAAAGAGAGAAAACAATTAAACACAGGAGAAACAAAGGTATACAACAACAGGTAAATAACATTTCAATCATCAGTCAGTACAGCTCAATGATGACAGTCAATCTAAATGTACTCAATTCACCAGTCAAAAGAAATAGAATGCAAGAGTGCATTAAGAAGCCAAATCCTACAACATGCTGCACACAGGGAACACATTTAACTCATAAATAAATTCACAGCCTGAAAGTCAAAGGGCAGCAAACAACACTGTGTGCCCCAGCATCTTAGGAAAAATAAGGGGTGGCAATTATGTTTGCAGTCTGAATTTCAAACCAAGAATGATCAAATGAAATAAAGAAGGCTACCACATGCAGGATGGGGAAAAATACAAGAGGAAGAGGTAACCATCATAATACGTGCATACCACACATGCAAGCACCCAAATACATGCAGCAATTCTTAATAGACATGAAAATTTAGATTTGACCCAGGACCCACGCCTGGCATGTGAGTGAGACGACCCAGGGCCTGCTGGATCCTCATTCAACCCAGAGTCCAGGCCCAACGAGGAACCTGCAGCAGCACTCCCTCAAAAAAGGTAGAGTCAAGACCCAACTGATTCAGGAACAGAAAATCTTGCCATAGTGGCACAAAGGGTTCATCTCCAAGGGCTGCAACAGGGACAAGGGGAGCACGACAACCAGATCCATGCCACACCCACTTGGATGAGTTTGAACTTGATAGAACCAGACCTAGTGCTAAGGTAATAACTCCATCTAGTCTCTGCACCAAAGATCAGAAGACGGTGTTGTAGAAAATGGCAAAGAGAAGGAAGAAAATGCAGCCCCATGCCCAAGCCCACCCAGAACAAATGCAGAAGAATTAGCATAGAAGAAATTGACTATCACACCCCTGAAATCTCTGATTAATAGCGTGTGAAGTAAAGAAACAATTTCATAAAGGTATAGAAGAAATTAGATCACAAATAACTTCTGAAGTAAAAAAGAAATAACTATAATGAAAGAAGTACTAAATGCTTCTAAAGAAGACACCGACAAAAAATAGAGTAGAATATAAAAATGATGGAATCATTGAATAAGAAATATAGGAAAGAAATCAATGCATGAAGCAGATTCAAAGTAATATAGAAGAATTTAAAACCTCAATCACAAGCTGGCAAAACCGTTTGAATGAAAGTGAAAATAGACCTTCAGACCTTAAAGACACCATTGCAGCTAGTGAAAAAGCAAGAAAAGATTTCTTAAAAGCAACCAGGATACAGGAAAAAAGTAATTTAATACCTTGAAGATGATACAAAGATGAACAATGTGAGACTAATAGGCACCAATGAGAAGGAAGGAGTCAGTGCAAATGATGTAAAAAAAATGAATGAGACTAATAGCAGAAAACTTCCCAAATATGGGGAAACTATGTGACATTCAGTTAACCAAAACATGTAGCACTCCAAATAACATCAACCCAATTAAAAAACACACTTAGACATATAATAATCAAGATCTCAGAAATTCATCACAAGAACGGTATTCTAAAAGCTGCTAAAGAAAAGAAACAGATCATGTTTAAAGGATTATCCTCAAGGTTTGAAGATTACTCCAATAGCTGACTGGTTTTTTTTTTGTGTGTGTGTGTGTTTCTGTTTATTTGTTTGTTTTCCTAAAGAATACAAAATAGTGATACAAGAAGAGAGAAAGATAGAAAAGAAAAACAGGCCAAGCATTAGAAATGATACAAGATTTCACCAAAGTAATAGCAATTCAACGACTGCTGTATTACATGATGCTATTTTCAAATCAGTTCTTCAGATTTCCAGATATAAATGTGTAAAATTCATTAAAGAAAAACAAAACAATAACAATGAAGTTATAGGAAATTCATCACAAGGTACTGAGTTCTATCACCAATACCTCAAAAAAATAAAAAAGAAAGAAAAAAAATTCTAAAGAGAGAGAGAAAAAAGGGGGAGCCAGTGAGATAACTCAGCAGACTACGCCCCTGCTTTAGCAAGTGGAGGGACCAGGATTTCAAGGTTCGATTCCCAGTGCTGCATGCCTCACTGGTCCTGTCCTCAGGCTTGCTGAGCTGTTGACCAAGTTATGTGGGGTGGTGCCCCCCGTAATGCCAGCACTGGGGAGGCTGAAAACAGGAGGATCACTGAGTCCAACCTGCATAGTGAAACCTTGTATTAAATACATAAAGAAAAAAAAATCCAAGTAAAAGTTTAAGCATTAACTTCTCCTTTCAAAAGACCTGCAGAAATTGACAATACAGTTATCCAAACTATTTTGCATATATACCTAAATATATCTTTTTCCCTTCTTTCATTTGTCCTTTTACTTACCCTAATCTTTTCTTCCCATTGAACAGTTTCTTTCCCTTCACATAATCTATTGTACCTTTTAGATCTTACTCTTTCAGATTCTCACACTAGCAAGACAATATGATGTTTGCACATGTAGATCTGATTTACGTCACTTACCAATATAATCTCTAGCTGCATCCATTTCTCTACAAAGGCAAATTGCTGACTCTTGAGGTTCTCTTTCCTGAGGTCCTCAGTGTTGTCAAATACAAAGCAGCTGGCCCTCAGTGCCTGTCCTGATTCCTCCAACAGAATCTGTAAGCCAAATAGCAAATATCACAGGTTTGTTTTCTTAAACTCTGGCCTCTTTGTTCCATGGCAGTGGTAGCTGGAGCAGCAGACTTTGACAGAATGAGCACATTTAACTCAAAACCAGGTGAAGGAATGGCAGGTCTTTATCATTTAGTGGTTCAGCAATAATTTTAAAACCCTTTAGGTAAAAGTTTATTTTTCATCATTTTTCTCAATAAGTTTGCAAAGACTTTCAAAATGCTTTGATCCAAGTGACATGATAACATAATAGATATGCCAGTTACCTACTGTTTTTCTGGTAAAAGAAATGTTCCTTCCCAAAGAGTTTCTCCCCAATTACTTATCAAGAAAATAAAAGGTATGCTGTAAAGAATGATGGTTACAATGCAGTCACATACTAATCTTCTCATGTAAGGAAAAAAAAAAAAACTTCGTGTGAGGAAAAAATGCAGTTACATGATGCTGCAAACTGAGTTAATAAGCAAAAGTGTTAAGAAATTGATTCAAAACTTTAGTTGCACTGTTATGGACCTAGACTTCTCAGCATGGTGTCCACAATCATCTGAGACCTGACCTGCGCCTCCTCTTCCAGCGTGGGCCTTCATTGCCTGGACTCCCCGGTGCACTAGAGTGTGTCTCCTTCTCCTGCCTTCTTTGTTTTTCCATAAGAATGACATTTATATCTACATTTACAACCCACTTCACTTTGTGTCAGGCCAGTTCTTCAGATGTCTGTTTCCTCCTCTAATGGAAAATTCTTCAAGGAAAATATTACATCTAAAAAATTTCATCTTTGTATTCCCAGAGTGGCGATTTTAGATATTTAATAAAAAAGACCTAAATGTTAACAACAGTATGGAAACACTGTGAGGTTAGGTTTTTTGGTTGTATTTTGCTTCTGGTAATCCAGAAAATATTGCAAAAACATTATAAGAGGCCCCATCTCCTTTTTTACTGAGTTAAACATTGGTACTTTGAAAACAAGAACTAAAAAAATAAACAAAAAGATCACTGAAAGTTTTTGAAAGTATAAACTCTAAGTCATGAAAATTTCTAGTTTGTTTTGGAAAATATAGTGTCTGCATTCATGAAGGCTTCTGCATAATTCTGATACATAACCTCATTCCATCTATAAACTTTGCCTCAGTAAAAAAAATTAATGCATGGTTCGGCAGGGATCTTAAATCCCTTGTCTACTTATTCAGCAAAGAAGTTAATCCAAACCATAAAATAAAAATCATATTTTTACTCAGTAAAGAGCTCTGCTTTATTTCCTCACCTTTGCTGTATCTAATAGGACCTCAAAACCAGCACAATTAAGGCTGGCCGGGTATGAGAGATTTTATCTCTCAAACTATACAGTTTGAAGGAAGTGTGTTAAGTAAACATTTTGTCTGTAGCATGGTTCTGGAGTTCATATGTCTTTTGGCTCGGGCTTACTTCCTGTTATTACATAGAAATGTTTACTCAAAATGTCTTAATGGGTGCTGTCATCTTGTCTGAAAAAAAGATGTGGACAAATAACACTCATGATCATGAAACTTCAGTTGTATCTACTGTTTTTACAAACTCTAAAACCTTATCATGCATTAGTTATTGATTGCTCTTCTAATCCTTGGCTTAGATCCTTTTGGTCTTAAGTTGGTTATATATTCTGGAATTTGAGGATGATCACAGACTGTTTTGGACCTGTATGAACATATGTCATTAATGAAGGGAGTCTGGTAATTTCCCTCACTATTGTTTTCAATTTAACACATAACAGGCAGTGGCAGCAATTAGAAAGATCTGCCATAGACAGAGAACATTGAAAAATATTTCTGTGCAGTCAAAGATGTTTGCTGTTAGGAATGAAAAAGATAGCTCAGAATTGGGGAGCAAAGAAATGAAATGAATCGATAGAACAGAAAAGTAAAATCAGGAGAGAAAAGCGAAGAACCCGGCACAACACAGATACATTGACAATGCATGACACAAACTATAATTCCTGAGATTTTTAAAACTTTAATAATATGTAGAAGTAAGCACATTCCCAGAGTTCCACAGATAAGTGGTACTTACTATTTAAAATTATCTCCTTCAGCTGTAAAAATACATGAACTAGAGTGATTTGCTGGCGATGGAGTTGGTTGCAGATAGTTGAAGTTACAGTGCATATCCCCACCAAGAGCATTGAGTTTCCACTGGTGATGTTTACCAGGATGCTTTATACAAGGCCATGAAGACGGAGACATTAGCTTTCCTGGAAAGAAGAAAGTAAGCTTCATTTTGATAGTGTATTCCTATCAGAATTTAAAAAACAGCATGTTGGGAAAGGTATTTTTCAAGAAGAGTCTTTCTAACATTAAATTCACAAATATTCATGCACAGAGTCTTACATATGAATTTGTAAGACTTTCTTTCTTTCTTTGTTTTTTTTTGTGGTGTACCCGAGGATTGAACTCAGGCCCTTGTGCTTGCCATGGAAGCACTTATTCCACTGAGCCACCTCCCTGGCCCCACAGGGATAGCCCTTAGTAGCATTTGTTATATACTATTAGTTCAAAATATAAACACATTATGTATTTACAGGTTAAAAAGTATTTTATAGAAATGTTGCTCTGATACTGAAGGTGTGACTCATAATGCTTTATTCAAAGTGAAATATAATAGAAACCTTTTTGTGTTTATTTTTTTCTTATTTTTCAAGCCATGTGTGTTTATTGACATTCTGCCATTTTAATCAGGGTGAAAAACAAGGAAATTAGATGGGCGTGAAGGATAAGGCTCATGACTGTTCATGTTAGTACTCTGTGTTTCCTGCTACCTATTCCTCAGATTTCATGTGTCAGACTCACTGAGCCGTGCTGTGCTCATATATTTGGTCAAACACTGTTAGAATTTTAATGAGGGTGATTTGGGGTGAGAATAACATTTAATCACATAGACTGAGTGAAGCACGTTGTCTACTCTAGTGCAGCTGAACAATATTCCACTAATGCCTTAGAAAAGAGAAAAATAAATCTGTCAAAAGTAAAAGAATTCTGTCCATCTGGTAGATTTCAAATCAACTTCCTTTTGCCTTTGAATTCAAACTTGGTTTTTGAAATATTGGTTTTCCTGTGTCTATGCCTTGCTGTCTCACTGTGCAGGTCTTGGGATTTGTGAGTTTCTATAACTGAATGTGTCAGTGTCAATTCCTTATAGTAAATCACACACACACACACACACACACACACACACACACACACACACAATTAGTTCTATTTCTCTGCAGAACCAAGACTAATACAACTTCTATCAGTACAAAAAAAGACACAGTGGATCTATTTTATTCAATGCCTATTCACATAACAGTGCATGAAAATCCACATCATTGATAAATTCTTGAAAGGTATTTTGAAGAATTAGGAGGCAGAATTTAGAACTCTTCAGTTATTGATGTCTGAGGCAGCAGGGAAGAAATACACAGTAAATGAGTAAAATTTATCTTATTTTTAATTAGTTTAGCATATTCAGCTCTACATATGGCTTTCATTTATTCTGAATTCATTTTTATACAGTTTCAAGAGCTATAATATTCACTCACAGATATAGGCATATCCTACATGATATAATAATTTATACAACAAAAAGAAAAATTCTAGTATTAGTCCATCACAGTCCTTCCCCTATACCTTTCCAGGACATCTCTAATCAAGAAAAGCACATTGGTTCTTTATATATTCTAGACAGTAGTCCTCTGTCTGATTGCTTATTAGTTAGGATTTTTTCAAAGTTTGTGGGTTGTCTTTTAACTCTGTTGACAATTTCTTTTGACATGCAGAAGCTCTTTAAGAAGAGTTGATCCCATTTGTTGATTCTTTCAAGAGCTTCCCGTGCGAATATATGTTTGTTCATGAACTCTTTACCTACCCCTATGTCTTCAAGAGTTCCTCCTACTTTCTATTCCAGGAGATTGAGTGTTTCTGTTTTAATGTTTAGATCTTTAATTCATTTTGACTTTAACTTAGTGCATGCTGATAGAGCTGGGTCAATTTTTAATTTTCAGCATGCACAAAGCCATGTTTTCCAGCACCATTTGTTAAAGAGGCTATCTTTCTTCCAGTGAGCTTGTGTAGCCCCTTTGTCAAAGATAAGATGGCTGAGTGTTTTCGTAGATGCCTCTGCATCTTCTAATCTATTCCACTGATCCTCAGGTCTATTTTGTTGCCTATACCATGTTGATTTTATCACAGTGGCTTTGTAGTATAATTTCAAATCAGGAATTGTGATGCCTCTTGCCTTGTTTTTATTGGCCAAGATTGCCTTTGCTATTCTAGGTCGTTTGTGGTTCCAAATAAATTTTAGGATTGATTTCTCTATATCTGGGAGGTATGTTGGTGGCAGTTTGATAGGGATTGCATTAAATCTGTACAGCAATTTTGGGAGTATGGCCATCTTCACGATGTTGGTTCTTCCTATCCAGGAGCATGGAATATCTTTCCAT
>PVKA01019686.1:0-41624 GCA_004027165.1 Ctenomys sociabilis
GGTTGCATCTGACAAAGAGACTTACGAACTCCGATACTTCCAGATTAGTCAAGATGAAGATGGATCAGAGTCTGAGGACTAGGTGGTTGCCACTCACAGGGCTTTGCTTTTTCCTAAAACAAATGAAGTATATGTGAGAAAGAAATACCCAAAAATGGGCTTTTAGTGTATTCATGAATAAAAACATTGCATTCTTAAATTCAGTCTCATTTATTGTTTTACTGAATAGGTGTTTAAGTTTGGTTTTCCTGTAATATAGTTTTAGAAGTGTTTTGGCAAACTCAGATACTTTGTGATTTGTAAGTGCTCTTTTGAGTGTTTATACCTGTCTTTTGTTTCCAGGGTTGCTCTTTACTAAGTAATATGAAGGTTGCATATGGGTGAGTGTGACTCCTGTAAACTATTTAAAAATCTCTGGCCTAGCAAGGGTGTGGTAGCACATGTCTGTAATCTCAAATTTCAAGAGACGTAAGACAGGAAAACTGAATTTTGGACAAGCCTAGACGAAAATAGACCCTGTTTTGAAAGAAACCAGAAGTACAGTTAGGTACCTTCAGACCCTGGAAACTTAAAGACCCTAAACTCTACCTACTAAAGCTATTAGTATCTTGTTTGGGAGATCTCAGCAAGTAGTTCCAGACCATGCTTAGTTGTGGAAATAATGCTAGCATGCTCAAATCCCTGAATTCCATTCTTGGTACTACAAGAATAGCTAGTTGGAATCTTATCACTGTCTCATCCATTAGTGGGTATTAAAAAGAAATGTCAGCAATCCATATGGCTTGATAGACATTTTCCCCCTAAAATAATGTCTTCTAGAAACTTTTCAAGCAGGACACATTTCAGGAGATGGACAGAAAACTATTAGGTGTGTGGTTTATGTGTGTATTTTAGGGAAGGGTCGACAGGATATTGAGGGTCTCACTACTAGATCAGGCTCAATCTGTTTACAGGCTCTCGAGCTGAGGTTAAAGGTATGCACCATCACATCCAGTCTCAATTGCTGTCTCGGGTTTTAATCTTCTGACCTATTTGGCCCCCTGGGTGTGTGTTTATACAATTGAAAAATGATTTTCATTTGGTGCCAGTATTTAAGGTACTTAGGGCCCTGTGCCAGTAGAATAGTGAGATAGGTCTTGACTATCTAACCTACAGATTAGTAGAACCAGCTCTGAGACTTAAATAATTGGCTTCTGCCTAATAGCATGTTTTCAGCAGGTGGTAATTTGTGCCTTTACCTTCTGAATGAAATGGTGACATAAGCTTTTGATCTGTTCTGCCCTAGTATGAGTAAGGTGAAGCAGTATCTAGGGCTGTGACATGATCAAGATGCAGTTAAACACCTCTCATTTCCCATATGTTGGCACTTGTGAAGCAGTGTAGAGGTCCTTCTGTCCTGCAAGTATGATCAAAATGAATACTACCTGGTGCCATTATGGATTTCATCCTTTTCACTCACCATACCTGGAACCACAAAACAGGTATTTTGAATAGAGGGCAAGGAGGCACCACAGTAGTACAACTAAAGGTAAATGAATTAAATTTACGTATGTATTTTTGAGCACCACAAAAGAACATTTATTTTATAAAATAAAAGGGATGGCAAACAACTGGAGTTTTATTGAAACTCAGCCACACAATTACTTCTCATGTACTATAGCAAAGTAGTTTTGTAGACCACCTACAAACCACAACTACTTGTAGTCTAGTGGGCTTAAGAGAAAGTTGGCTTTAGGCTTGACTGGGGCCAAAGGATAGTTGCTGAACAAACAAGGCTTTTGACAGGAGAATTGGTTCCTTGCTTGATTTCTGCACAAGGCTGCTCAGGACAGGGAAGGTGTTTTACTTGAAAGCAAGGAGTCAAAGCAAGAAGAGCACAGTGGAAATTGCAGGGCATGCCTGCTAATCCAGTGATTGTAAACCCATTATGGCCCCATTCTAATGTGTGCTGCAGCTGTCCCTTATCACTGAACCCTTTAAAGGGTTTGCTATCTCTTCTTCATCTCAGAAACAGTATGCCATCCTCTTTGCTTTACTGATCACACACACCAACTTTGGAACCAAGTAAAGAGCATTTCATAGCAAATCATGGGAGCATGTGAGCAGAGCAAAATCACCTGCCACATTTGCCAGGAAGCAAAAGAGCAAAATGGGAGCACAGGTCACAATCTCACTTGAGACCCTGAAGACCTCCCACCAGGCTCCACCTCTTAAGGGCTCCACTCCCTCCCAAAAGAACCTCCCTGGGGAACAAGCTCACACATGGGCCTTACAAGACACTCAGAATCCAAACTATAGCTCTTTTATTTTAGCAATTGATCACTCCCTTGCAGATGTACATGGTTTTTTTCATCCATTGCCTTGACGAGCATTTGAGTTGTTTCTGGACTTTTGCCTGGTGCTCATACCTTTCCATGTTTTTGCTATGGTATCTTTAGAGTAGATTTCTACAAGTGAGTCTCTTGGTCAGAAGGTATTTTCACTTCATCATGCTCAATTTCTATTTTTCTCCCCCTCTTAGTGGGTGTTGCACTTAGCAATGTTTCAAAACAGCTATTTTCCCACTAGGCTCCCAACATACTGTCCAATTTCACCTATCGGCTAAGTGACATTTTAGGATACCTTGCTGCATTTTGTTTATGAGTGAGGATGATAAGCTAATGGTTATTTGCATTTGTATTTCTGTGAGCAGCCTGTTTTATCTATAAAATATATCTGTGAGGCTTTTAGTAATTTTGTTTTTAGAAGCTCCTTCTATATTAAGGCTAATAACTCTAGGTCCATGGTGTTAGTTACAAAATCTTTTTTTCAATTTGTTATCTTTTTCTCCTACTATTAGTGGTTTTGTATTGTTCTGGTTTTGCTAAAGAAGTATTTTTATTTTTATGTAATTTAATTATTAATTACATATTGCTTCATAAATTTGACCCATGATTACAAAAGTTTTCCTCATACCCAAGTTAGACAACTCACTGCTGGTTTCTTCTACTACATATATATTTGCATTTTTTTAAAATATGGGTCTCTGGTGGATGGGGCTATCTCTCCATGATACAGCACTTGTCTAGAATGTGTGGGGCCTTGGACTTAATCCCCTGTACAAAAACAAACAAAAGCAGGTGTCTTCCTGTTCTATCTGAAATCTACTATGTTTTACAATTTTAGAAATATTAGAAATGGATCTGACTTTACCTTCTTCCCATGTGACTACCCATTTATACCATTGCTTCTGATTAAAAGTATTCTGGAAGCTTTGGCTGGCATTGATTTTTCTACTTCTTGTCTGGAAGACCTCATTTGTGATTCTGCTGAAGTGGCTAGAGTTTGAATTTGTAGATTAATGTTCTGCTGTGTTATTGGCTGGATGATTTAAATACCCAAAGGGTCATTTAAATGTGCTAGTGTTTATAAAAAGCTTTTACTTTTGATCTCTCAGCAGGCCTGTATGGCAGAATATTACTTTCCCCATTTTGCAGACAAGGAAACCAAGTTTCAGATTTACAGGCTTGCCCAAGGCACACCATGGTGCTCACCTACCTGCCTCAGTGCTCCTCCCTCCATAGTCAGGCTCTAGTGTGCAGGCACATTACCTGTATTCTGAGCTGTGATAGGCACATCATGAGATATTTGAGGAGCCTTGACACCACAGTGAGTGGGAACAGGAGTGGCAGGAAGCCTGGAGGAAGGAGGTAGGTAGCTGTTGAGTTGTTTCATAGCCATTTTAAAGGATGAGTTGGAGGTAATGAGACAGAAAGGAAAGGGGAAGGGATTGAGATGAGGCACAGTGATGGTGGATGCCACTCACCATTCACCACGGACCCTCTATTTTGATGTCTCCATAACTCTCCTGTCATGCCGTTACATTTCACTTAGTATTTAGTATTTTTCTTTGACAATGCAGAAATCCAAGGCCTCAGAATGCTAAATAGGCTCCCTGTGATCACACACCTAATAAATTCCAAATTGGAATTAAAACTCAAACTTTCTGACTTCAGCACTCTCATTCTCTAAATACCCTATTCTGAAATGTTTCTAAATGTCTTTCTGCCAAGCAATACTGTAACTCAGTGATACACACTTTGATTCCTTAAGAGAACCAAGCCTATGAGCCACTCAACTTTTCAGGAGTATCTGTCTGTCTGTCTGTCTGTCTGTCTGTCTGTCTCTCTCTCTCTCTCTCTCTCCATCCATCCATTTCATGTATCTGTCTTGACTGATACCTACAAATTGGCTTAACAGATTTATGACATGCAATTTTACTGTGATAAAAACTGTCTTGGGAAATAGCACAATGCCTCAAAAACAACATGAATGGTTCCTTATTTGATCATCTCTGTACTTTTCATTGAAGCACAAAACAGGCTTTCAAAATGAGACTTTTTCTCTCTTGTCTCAGCTTCACTCCCTAAATGAGAATGAAGTTAAGGGTGCCAAGTGGCCCCACTTCCAAAATATATACAGAGCTTGCTGCAAAAGTGGCTGGGTGCTAGTCTTTAAAATCTTATTTTCCTCAAGTCCCAGTGTCTGATTCATGCTTGAAGAACCCTGAGCAGCCTGCCCATAGCAAAGCAATGAGAGATGTGAGTCCACAAATACAAACAGGCATGAATGTTGATTCTGCAATGATATGGAGAACCAAGGCTTGATCAAGTTTTAACCTAAGAGGACATCTTGGAAGAGGGGACCATCCAGCCCCACACAGAAAGTGTGTAGAATGGACTACCACATGCCCAGGAGCTATGGCTAAAAAGCAAAGGCCTAAGAAAAAGACATGCCTGTTACACATGTTACAGTAAAAGATTCTCATTAATAAAGTTTGAGAAGTTTAGAAATGAATTCTTAAAAAAGAACAACACTTGAATTCCCTTCCAACACAGAAAGCCATCATCAAACTATAGCTATTAAGTCAGATCTTTTCTCCCCTTCCTTGTCTTTGCCAGCCCTCAACATTTCCAATCCAAGCCTAAGGAAGCCAGCGGTAGCCTCTTGAAGTCAGGGGAGGGAGACATCATGGAATAACCTCAGACACAAACTAATGCCATTGTCTTTTCATTTAAGGTGTACCTTCAGCGTTCTCTTTAACATAGTTTTTGGTTAATTTGTTCTTTTCCTCATTAGACTGGGACTACTTGCCATTTCACAGGGCAAATTTATCTCTATACAGTTTCAAGTAAACCCAAATAATTTAAAAAACATTCCAAATAAATATAAAAAGGCAACTAAAGGGTCAAGCAAAATGAATAAAACAAGCAATGTCAAAGAAACTGGCCTAAACAAATTATAATAGCTGACTCTGAAATAGACATGCAAATAAGGGAATTTCGAAGACTACAGGCCAAGAAGAAAAAAGAGAAAATCTTATAACTAGACATTTCTGAAGATATTTCTGTATTCCATGGGTTAAAGAGGAATCCCAAAAGCTTCTAGAGGGGAGAGGAAACAAAACACTTATCCCCCAATGGCCCTACCTGAGGATGCACTCACACAGCAGCAAGAATGTCTGGTTCAGTCTCTAGGCTTTGTCTCCCCTCTAAAGTAAGAATTTGGACCACCTGATTTCTCAGGTGTTTTGCTTTGTTTTTCAGTTCTGATCTGCCATGAATTCTTGTTCTTTAACTCCAAAGCTCGACTCTCCCCTGTCTCTTTCCAGTTAAACCCCACCAGGCCATGCTATTCCATAGCTGCAGTGGGTTCACTGTCTGGATGCATGCTGATTCATAAGCTCACCTTATTTCTTAAAAAGAGGAAATGTTTTTGAGTACAGCCCACTATAACTAGAAAAGGCACCGTGTGTGTCCACTGGGCTAATCAACCAGAAAACTTTTATGGGAATCTACAGTGTGTTTCACACCATAAAAAAGCATAGCATTGTGGCAAGATGGCATAGCTCTTCTATTCTAGTATGTATCAGAGTTCCTACAATAGGACTCTAGTTCCAGGTGAACATGACACATTGTATAACAACAATGAACTGATAGAAAATTCATAGTTAAAAATAAACATTTCCTCATCTTGGGACTTTTCAACTATTTGTGAATTTCCACTCATTGATTCCCAAAAGTGTACACTATTCCCCGTGTGTACTGAATCAGAAAACATTTACCATCTTACAAAATATCCTGAGTCTCTAGATCTAACTAGTGGTTTACAAAAAATTCACGGCTTAAAAAATGTTAACTCTTCACTGTTGGTTGTTTCCTTTACTGTGCAGAAGCTTTTAAATTTTATGCATTCCTATTTCTTTGTTATTGATTGTCTTATTACTTTTCATTACAGTAAAAAATACTTGACACCTTCAAGTTAAGGGATGAAAGGTTTATTTCAGCTCATGGCTTGTAGAAGTTTGGGTCTATAGTTGGCTGGTTCCAAGGCAAGGCGGAACAGCAGAAGGGCATTGCAGAGGAGAATCAGTCCATGGCATGACAGGCAGGAGGAACAAACTATGAGCCTATCTTTCTTCTTTCCCTCTATATTCAGTGTACAAGCCTGTTGGTTGATGCCACCCACACCCATGCTGGGGCTTCCCTCTTCAGTAACCCCATTACCTACAACCATGCTGAACCAATTAGTGAACTAATCCAGTTATTACATCCATAATCCAGCCACCATCCAAAAGCTCCACCTATGAGTGCATGAGGCTTTGGGAAGACATCTAGATAGCGGTCATAATATTGATGATTTCTCAAGGATTCTTGGGGTTCTGTTCATAAATTTCTTATATTTATACACAGTGAGATACCTTCTGCCATAAAGAAGGATAAACTCAAATCATTTGCAATAAATGGGTACACCTTGAGACTATAATGTTAAATGAAATAAATCAGATACTTGAGCATAAATATTGCATGGTTTCTTATATGAGAAGACATAAGTGAAGAGAAAAATAAAAGTTAGACAATAGAAAAAAGGGAGATAGACCTTTTGCAAAAAAGGAAGGGGCCAAGAGATGGAAGGAGAGAGAAGGGAGAAGAAGGAAAAGGATTTTAAAAAATCAGCATGTGTTATATACACATACAAACTCCCCATGGGAATATATTCATTATGTACAGCAAATATGCACTTACAAGACTGAAAAAAATATTTCAAAATGGATCATAGGCCTACATTTAAGATCTAAAGCTATAAAATTTTTGAAATAAAACTTATGGATGCAGTTCCACAATGGGCATCAAGATGAGTACGCACTTCTCAGATGAAGAAGTACAAATGGCAAATAAACATATGGAAAATGTTCAGCATTATTGGTAATTTGAGAGATATGAATTAAAACAACACTGAGATCCCATTTAACTTTAGAAAGAATGGCTACTATTCAAGAAATCAACCAATAACAAATCCTGATGGGGCTGTGGGGAAAAACAAACATTTCTCCACTGTTGGTGGGAGTGTAGATTGGTGCCACCACCATGGAGATCGATGTTGAAATTTCTCAAAAAACTAGGATTGGAGGTCCCATTAGACCCAGCTTTTTGCTTGGTATATTCCCAAAAGAATTAAAAGCATTATGGCACAGCAATATACACAACATCCATGTGTATAGCAGCACAGTTTGTAATAGCTAAATCTTGAAAGCAACACAAATGTCATTCAACCAATGAATGGATTAAAAAAAGATGTGTTTTTATACAATGAAGTACTACTCAGTCATAAAGAAGGATAACTTTGGGACATTTTTAACCAAATGGATAGACTTTGAGACCATACTCCTAAGTGAAACAAATTGGACACACATGTGTAAATATCCCATTGTCTCCCTGGTGTTAGAAACTGAAGTTGTAAATAAAGCCACAATGTATAATAAACATTGTGAAATAGAAAGAAATTGTTCAAAAGGAAAAGAGAACTAAGAAGAAGGAAGAAGAAAAGGAAGGAAGGGAATGAAAAAAGAAGGATAAAATGGAACAAAAGCTTTGTAAATATGGAAGCAAAAAGGGGTGAAAGGGCCTGGAGGAGGATGGAAAAAAAGAAGTAACCGGACAATATATCATGTACAGGTGCAGATTACCTATAATGAAATATGTATATATCCAATAAATTTAATCTTAAGAAGTGGCAAAAACAGTAACAATGGGAAAAGTGGGCTGCTGGAGGGTTAATGGGAATGTGTCTTTTACCTAATATACTTTTTTGTTTGTTTGTTTGTTTGTTTGGCGGAACTGGGGATTGAACTCAGGCCCTTATGCTTGCCAGGGAAGCACTTAATCCACTGAACCATCTCCCCAGCCCCTAATATATATATATATATATATATTTTTTTTTTTTCTTTTGAAAAAAGAACTTTGAAGAAAATATGAAAAAGATAGTTAGATGACACTAGAAGGATTCAGTACACTATACCCAGAATATGAGAAATCCCACAAAACAAAAGTTTCTTCATCAATGTGCAAATAATATTAACAGAAGAAGATGGGATAGTTACAAAATGAGAGTTAAAAGAAAAATCACTACATAACTATGCAGGCTTTTCTCAAATGGTTCAGACAAGCAAAATACAAACAAAGATTGAAGGAGTAGCTCAGTGGAGTAAATGCCCAGTATGCTAGAGGCCCTGGGTTCAGCCCCAGTACCCCCTGCCAAAATACCCTCAAAAACTCAGCAAGAGTCAAATACATACACTTTTGAGATAAGCAAACAAACATGGAGTATGAGCTTGGTATGAAAAAATTAAATGTTTACGCAGCAGCCAGGGTTTGATCGCCGCCATGCCATGTGGGTCCTGCCTCTGGAGTGTGCTGAGATAGCAGCAGAGATTGGGTGTGGTGGCATGCATCTATAATCCCAGAATTTGGGAGGCCGAAAACAGGAGTATCACTACAAGTCAGATTTATGCAGTGAGACACTTTACATCCTGCAGACTCTGTCCTAAATATATTAATAAATAAATAAATAAATGATTTATTAGATTTTTTTTTCTTTTTGTCATACTGGGCAATTGAACTCAGGGCCTTTGTTTGCACTAAGTTACATCCCCAAGCTCTTTTCTATTCCTCTGTTTTGAAGTAGAGTCTCACTAAGTTGCTCAACTGCCCAGGCTGGGTTCAATCTTGCCTCAGCATCCCAGAAGGTTGGGATTACAGGCACCACCATGTTGAGCACACATTGAATTGTTATGCTCATAGATAATAGATGATTTAAAATCAGTTTGTATAGTAAAAGAGTATACATTGAAAAGATGATTGCTAGCATTCATCCTGAGGCGTTTCCAGCATGTGCAAGTATGTGTTTGCAAATTTGTCTTAGAGATAATTCTATATGTGTATGTGTGTGTGTGTGTGTGTTTTATAACTTTCAGTAGTTGTGCACTATATCATTGCGTGCCTTACTATATTTTATTTTTAATTTGTTGTCTTTTTGAGATGCAGTCTCACTATGCAGTTCAGGCTGGCCTTCAGATCATTTTGTAGCCCAGGCTGGTCTCAAACCTGCAATGATCTTTCTGCCTCAACCTCCTGAGTTCTGAGATTACTGCCTTACTACAGTTTAATTTCCTCACTAACCTACTTTTGGCTATCTAGGCCACTTATAGTTCTGTGACTCCACACCGTGCTTTAGTTTTTACCTTAGCCTGTCAGGCTTTATATTTATGCTTTATAAATGATAACAGATGTTATCAAACTGTCATCAAGATTTTTGTATTCCTTTATATCCATTTGTACCCATCATGTAATCTGTGTTCAACTTTATACTATATTGATGTAAAAATACTAATGTCCTCCAGAGGGAGATGTTTTCAAAATAAATTGGCCTTTGATTATAACTCCTTTCTAAAAACCTTGAGCAAGGAAGACACAGTATATTTGACTATAATTTAGGACAGAGAAATGTCAGCTGAAATACTTCTAGAATCAGAGGTTTTCTCCATTAAATGATCTGATAAATAAATATGAGATTAGAAAAATAAATTTAGGAGAAAACTTGAAACTGAAAATTTAACAAGAAAGCTAATGATATAAAATAGGATTTTGGTTTGAAAACCCTTTCTCTGCTACCCTCCCCTCAGTGCCTGACTTTTTCTGTTAGGTCCTCCTACTGTGAGGCAGTACTCTGTGCCACAGACCTATGGTTGCTGACAGTGAAAATTGTCTTGTTGAAGCTGAGTAAGTGTGTGGAGCCCAGCTGAGGGCTCTTCTGATGCAGGGGTTTTGGGGGAAACGTACTGGAGCAAGAGTGACTAGTCCTTGGGGAAACGAAGGTGACAGTACTGGGAAACCTTGTGGGTTACTGAATGCTTTAATGAAGGCCTTTGATCTCCAGAAAAATTCACCCAGCCAAGTTATGCACTGTTTTAAATACAGTTTCAAGAGGCTTAATAGCCCCTGAGACCTCCAGACTCCGGAAAAGACTTAGGATGTTCCAGAATTCATAAAAAGGGATAATTAAATTTAACTGAGGTTTGAAAGTCATATTTCCACCACGATTGGGTGTTGTAAGAAAGTGGGAGTAGTTTGGTGATTGGTGATTGGGTGTTTTTATGAATGTTACTTAGGAAACTGGAAGAACAAATTAGGGCTAAAAATGTAATAATGGAAAAACAAGAGTTCTTTATATTAGGCAGAATGGGACTATGCTGGGTATGGTGGTGCATCCTGAATGATGGTAACCCCATCACTCAGGAGGCTGAGAGAGAAGGATCACATGAGTTCAAGGCCAGCCTGAGCTATAAAGGGAGACCCTGTATCAAAAGAAAAAAGAGAAAGAAGGAAGGAAGGAAAGAAGGGAGAGAGGGAGGGAAGGAAGAAGGGAGGGAGGGAGGCAAGAGAGAGGGAAAGAGAAAGGAAGGAAGGCCATTTAGTTGTTTCTGGTTGCATTAGTCAGCATTCTTGTTTCTGTGCTCAGACACATTTACTACCTCATCCTCTGTTAGCCATAGAGTAAGCATAACTGATGATGGTATTTTGTGGGCATTTTTATGTTTAACAGAATACCTTAGTTGAATTATAAATGCCAGACCAGTTCCTGCTACTCTTCTCTTTTTCATGAGTTAAAACTAATTTGGCTGCAAATACCAGATACCAAAACCCAGTCCAGTGTCAAATTCCCTTCAGTTGGGACCATGGCCCTGTGTCTTGTTCTAATCTTGAAATAAAGGAATTGGGGCAAGTTAGTTGGATTAATTCAGTGACACAGCCCTGGATAGAAAGCCAGAAGGTAGAGACATATTCCCCGAAATTGGGAGCAGGGGAGAGAATGAGTTCTCTCAAGGAAGTCAAGAATGCATTGTTTTCACTCAAAATATAGTGGATGCCAAAATTTATATGAAAATTCAAAGATCAATAATAGTTTAACGGCCAATCAGATAGCTCAGTGGATTAAAGCGCCTGCTTAGGCAGTCACAGGGATGAAACCCCCGGCATGCCATGCCAGCCGCCCCCCCTCCCCCAGCCCACTGAGTCAGCAATTGAGACTAGGTGTGGTGGCACGCACCTGTCATCCGAGTACTTGGGGAAGCTACAAACAGGAGAATCACTATGAGTCCGAGTCCGATCTGTCTAGTGAGATCCTGTAGATCCTGTACTAAATACATTCAAAATAAAATAATAGTTGAAACCATTTTTTAAAAATACAACTGGGCATGGTAGAATACCTGTTATCTTAGCTACTTGGGAGGCTGGGGCAGGAGGATTTCAAATTCAAGGCCAGCCTGAATAATTTCCTGAGACCCTGTCTCAAAGTTAAACATAAGAAGGAATCCTTGGGTTTGGACTCTCGTACCAAAATAATCAAATGAGTAAATAGAGTGAGATGAGCCAGGCTATATGATTTCAAGACCTACTATATAGTTACAGTAATCAAGACTGTGCTGCTCACAGAACCTACAGTGGGTTAGCCCAATACTATGTGCAATATAGTACTAGTTAGATATAAATCATATTTTCTACTGGTACACTTTATAGGTTAAGTAATTGAGACTCAGAGGTGTTAAGTAGAAGAAATCTAAATCACTTAACCATCACTCTAATTCCATACCCTCTTTGTCCCAGGACTTCAAGGCACTAAGATCTGAATGAGTAAAAGAAAACAAAGCTCTGAATGACAGGAGTGGTAGGCCATGAGGAACAGTGAGGGAAGAATTATATTGATGAGAGAAAAGAAGAAATCAAAATATAAATGTGTATTTTTGTGCAGAAGAATGAAATGGTGATATGCAAAATATATTAGGAGAAATTAAAGACTGAGAAATTACAAAAAGAGGCTAGAAAATTAACCACAATGAAACAAGCAAATTAAAATGTTTACACAAGCAGAAACAATGGAGGATTTACTCTCAAGAAAAAGTAATGTAGGGATACAAAAGACTTTTATATCATTAATTTTATACATATTTATTATTGAGTGTTTACTATGAGCCAGACTTGATGCCCACACTGCCCACAAGAGCTTACAAAGGGTATCAACAGGATTTGATGATGAACTGGAGAGAGACACACAAAAGAAAAACATAGATAAAATAGACTACAATGTGAACCTGGAAGTTATATTCTCAGAACTAGGGACAGTTCTTTCTAACTTGAAGTCAGTCAGTTTGAGCTTTGAAATATACCTTTCTTGGTATACTTACTTACTTACTTAATTAATTAATTTATTTATTTTGTATTTTATGGAAGGGTCTACAGGGTGCTCAGGGTCTCACTACTAGATGGGACTCATAGTGATCTGCCTGTTTACAGCCTGTTTACCAAGAGGTGGAATTGTAGGTGCACCACCACGCCCAGTCTCCATTGCTGTCTTAGTGCAACCCAAGGGCAGGGCTGGCACGGCAGGCCTGGGGATTGAACCCCTGGACCCTGAGCCTGCTTGCTGGTGCTTTAAACCACTGAGTTATTCAGCTGGCCCTGCTGGTATATTTTAGATGAAAATTCTATATACAAACAAGTGTGAGTAAGAATACTACTATACAAAGGAAAGAGTTGTGATTTTTTATGTGTCAGGCTCAAATAGTCTAGGTTGTAGGATTACGTCCCTTCTCTAAAGCTTGGTTTTCTCAACATAAAATTTGCGGTGATCTCAGAATTCACTGGGGTCTAATCCTGGCAGCACATTAAAATCTAAGATTTTATGCATTACCCAAGCCTGATCTTTCCTAACCTCTAAAATCAGAATTTCTGTTTTTTATGTTTTGGTTCTTTAAATTTTGTATTTACTGAATGATTCTAATACTCAGCGAAGGTATAGAACCACTAATTTGATAATTTCTAATATCTTTGCCACCTCTAAGGAGGCTATGACTTTCAAAGGCAGAAAGTGAAACACTCTTAACATTATGTTTTGTAGGTGAATATTGCATGGAGTAAAAATGAGTTCAGGGTTTGGTAGTTATATGATATAAAAATATAGTATTTCATGATACAGTCCAAGGAAAAGAGCAAGTCTTGTGAGAACTATTACCAGGTATCTGACCTATATGGCCTCGAGAAAGGTAAATGGCAGAAAGACATCCAATAGGTGAGTATGTGTACGTACAGACAACATACATGTGTCATTTGACTAATACACATGAAACTGTTGGGTTAATTCCTAGTTCATGAACCTGTGTAATAGAATATTTTTCCCATTAGGGCGAGCTACAACTTTGTTACAGAACTTCATAAATTTATAGAAAAGATGTTTTATTGTTGGTAAATTTTAAAGTGGCTCATATTCTTTTTTTTTTTTCTTTTTTTTTTTTTTTTTTGTATTTAGTACAAGGTCTACAGGTCTCACTGCACAGATCAGACTCATAGTGATCCTCCTGTTTTCAGCTTCCCAAGTGGTAGGATTACAGGTGTGCGACACCACACCCAGTCTCATTGCCATCTCAGCATGTCCCAGGGGCAGGGCTGACCAAACATGGGAATCAAATCCTGGTAAATTTTAAAGTGAAACAGGAATTTATTAAAATGCATGACATAGGGGCCAGGGAGATGGCTCAGTAGAATAAGCACTTGCCTGGCAAGCACAAGGGCCTGAGTTCAATACCCGGTTCCACCAAAAAAAAAGGTTGTTACAAGTTCAAGACCAACCTGGCTTACAAAGGAAGCTCAGCGCTGCCTGAACTGCACAAGACCTTGTCTCAAAAAGACAAGCACAAAACAACAACAAACAACTAATAAAATGCATGACATAATGGTTTTTAGAATAGTCACATTGTTTCAAATATTTGGTTAACTTCATATAACACATATTCTGTAAACATCAGCCAGCATATGTAGTAAAACTTTGCTTTCTTTCTTTGTGTGTGTGTGTGGAGCACAGGTTAGCCAAGTATTTCAGGCTAGCCTTGAACTCATTTGTAGCCTAGAACTTACAGTTATCCTCTTATCTCAGCTTCTTAGTGCTGGGATTATAGGCATGTACTACCAAGCCCTGCTAGAACTTTGTTTTCTATAGTTCACTTCCAAAGAAATTCAAACACATTCTACTACCACAAAATTATCTGCTAATGGTAATAGGATGAGGATATTTCTAATACAGAGTCATAATCTTTTATTTTGAATTCAAAAATACAAAAGCCACACTTAGCAAATAAATAAGACATTCAGTTAAATTTAATTTCTGGAAAACACTGAATATTTTTAGTACAGTATATGTCTTTCATGACACTCCGCCATTCACACAAACAAACAAAAACATTGGTCTTTCTTCTGAAATTCACACATACATGTGTTTTTCATTTTATTTTGTCAGATTATCTAAAAATCAAAGATTTTTATGTGATAACAAAAGGCAACCTAAATTGTGATGAGGCTATTCGTAGCCTTTACTTCACTCTGTGTGAATATTTACATATATCACAGCAGAAATAGTAATCTGTTTTACTGTATTACTCCATATTTCACCAAGAATTTTACATAGTATTTGACACTTGTACCACATTACTCATATAATAAAAAATATTCCATTCCAAAATATCACTGACTCAAAAATTGTAGACCAATGATGTCTTGTTTGTTTTTTTGTTTTTGATTTTGTTTTTGTTTTTTGTATTTATGGGAAGGGTTTACAGGATGTTCCAGGTCTTACTACTAGATTGGGCTCTAGTAATCTGCCTGTTTACAGCTTCCCAAGAGCTGGGATTATGGGTGCATGCCACCACACCCAATCTCAATCATCATCTCAGCACGCCTTGGGGGTGGAACCAGCATGGAAAGCCTGGGGATTGAACCCCTGACCCCTGCACCTGCTTGCAGGAGCTTTAATTTACTGAGCTATTTGGCCAGCCCATGTATAGACTAATAATGTCTTTAATTTAGTAAATAAAAAGGGAAGAAATGAAAAAATGTTCTTTCTGAAACATTTTTTTTTTGGAACCGGGGATTGAACTCAGGCCCTTGCACTTGCCTGTTCTACTGAGCCATCTCCCTGGCACCTGAGAACATTTTAAAGAAATTTTTAAAGGAATGTTCTCAAAAATTAAAAGAATTCAAATATTAGTTCATTGTAAGTGATACTCTTAAGCTAGGTAGAAATATTAAAGGCAGCTAGACAGAACAAGGCCCTTGAGGAAATCATTGCAGAGGATGAAAACACATTACAACAGTGGCCAGAAGTATACCTGCAGAGGTCAGGCCTAAAGCTAAAAACAAAATGACCAACCCACCTGCCTCCCCCAGAAATAATAAATTCAAATTAACATCAGTCACCTTTGATGGGTGGCTGGAACCCCATGTTTGTTTCTTCCTTAAAAGGTCCTTCCTTTTTCTTTAGTGCATACTTGCTATTCCCTATTGGATCAATATTTTTATCTATGTGGCTAAATTTATAATCAGAATTGGTTGAACAGAGTTTGTCCTGAGTTGTTCCCACCTTGTGCTTTTGTACTCACCTTGCAATTTTTGCTCCTATCTTCTAATTTTGTTCTATAAAATTTTCACTGTAGCTGGGTGTGGTGGCGCATGCCTATAATCCAAGCACTCGGAAGGCTGAGGCAGGAAGATTGCTGTGAGTTCGAGACCAGCTTGAGCTACAAAGTGAGCTTAAGGCCAGCCTGAACTACATAGTGAGACCCTGTCTCAAAAAGACAAAAAAAAAAAAAAAAAAAGAAAAAGAAAAATTCACTGTAAAATGGCATCTATGGTAATCCACTTGGGACTCCTCCTGTCTCTTAGGAGCTACCCCCCAAAAAAAATATTTCCAACTCTTTACCTCTGTTCCTGAGGATTCCTTCTTTGGTTTTGGGGAACATGAACTTGGCATATCTTGGCAGTTGGGAGGTTAGGAGTGTTGCACTTATTTCCTCTGTATCAGTATGACTAGAAATAACCACCTAATATCTTTTTTTAAGAGTCTTGATTTTATTTTTGCAGTGTTCAAAAAATTTTAGAAAACAGTGATAGTGACATGTCATCTACAGTTCAAACAGAAAGACTTGAAGAAATCCTTGCCACTCTCCAACAATGGAGAATCACCTCAGACCTTAAAAGACAGGTAGCTATCTCTCTGGTTCAAGATTTTTAGAGGACTCATTTCATGATCATCTGACTGTAAGGCAGAAATGACAAGGTGGAGGGGAATGTCAGAGAATAAAAGACCTGTGTCCCAGAGGCCAGGAAGCAGAGCGAGCTGAAGGAGAAGCTGGAGACAAGAAAACACCCATCCATGTCAGGCCTAGAGATTCACCTCCAGTCAGGCCCCTCTATCTAACCACACACTCTGTTACTGAACTCATCAATAGACGAAGCCACTGATGAGGGCAGCATCAAATTATCCAGTCATCCTTCTGAACACAAAACTGTGGGCTGTGTTTTAGATCTAAACCACAGCTACTGCTAAACTGTCTTAAATATGTATGTATTCCATGAAAATTTGATAGGGCCAATATTAAAGAACTGCTCACTAATAGTAAATCAAATACACCTTTATCTTATTAAGTATCTATTGATTTTCCTATTTCTTTTTCCAGTTTAAACTATCTCAAAAATTTTCCATTGTTGTTCCCAAACTTTATTATTCTAAAACAACTAGTCTTGAGCTTGTATGCACTGGCACTCATTAAAGGCTTTGTACAAAAGAGGATGGCTTCTGTAAGCGTGTTCTTCGACAGCCAAAAATTATGTTCCACAACATTCTCAGTCTTTGTAATATTTTTGCTGTATCTCTTCCTGCTGTCTTTTTATATCAAACTTGTTCCCTCTAGTTACTTTGCAAAATAGGCTATCACAAATGAGTTACTTAATGCTTCTTTTACATCAACATACATTTTTGTCTCCCAACAATTTTTTTCTCTTTTTGCAAGTGTTGGGGATTGATGCAGTCCCATAACTCATTTTATTTTTATTTTAACTTTTGAGACAGAGTTCAGCTCAGTGGTTAAATTGCTAAGGAGGGCTCAAACTTGTGATTCTCCTGTGACCATATCCCGAGTGCTGGGGTTACAAGTGTTCACCACTGCCTCCGGCCCTTCTTTAGAGACTCAAATCACAACTGGGTACAAGGCCACATGCCTGCAATGCCAGGTACTTAGGAGCGTAAGGAAGGAAGATCACAAGTCTGAGGCCATTCTGGGCAACTTAATCCCTTGGCACCTGGAGAGTGTAGTTCAGTGGTAGAGCACACCTGGTCAATCCCAGTAAATACATGCATGCATACATACATACTCAGCATCTTACTCCAAACCCTCTTGTTGTCAGTAAGCTGTGGTCATCTATCTCATTAATTAAAAAACAATAGTAGGGGCTGGGGAGATAGCTGGATGGTCTAAGCACCTGTCCTAGCAAGTGCAAGGACCTGGGCTTGACCCCCGGTACCTCATTCTGTGCCGCCATGCTGACCACTGAAACCAGGAGTGATAGTACATACCTATAATCCCAGTGTTGGGGAGGCTGAGATTCTGTACCAGATAAGTAAATAAATAAAATATTTTTTTTTAAAAAAAAGAAGCAATAGTAGTCCCAGTGAGTATGTGTGCATGTGTAACATTTACCCTGTCAAAAGAGAAAAAAAGGGGCAGGCCAAATAGCTCAGAGGATTACAGCGGCAGGTGCAAGGGCCGGGGTTTGATCCCCAGGCCTGCTAGCAACCTCACCCCCAAGGCTCACTGAGACAGCAATTGAGACTGGGCTGGCGGTACGCACCTGTAATCCCAGCACTTGGGAGACTATAAACAGGTGGAGCACTATGAGTCTGATTTAGTAGTGAGACACTGAAGACCCTGAGACCCTTTCCTAAAATATAAAAGGAAAAAAAAAATAAATAAAAAAGAAAGAGAAAAGGTCAGGTTTAACAACACTGTGTGAAGTGGTCTGCCTATAATGGATATTAAAATATTTGTGTATGCTGTACATATAGTTAACACAGATTTGATCACACCATATGAGTAAAGTTTTTCATTGTATTATTATAATTTTCTCTATAGCTCAATTTTTAATGAGCATCTCATATAGATATTTTTTAACTTTATTGAGAAAAAAGTTGCAATGAGGCAGTTTCAAAACAGGGTGATAGAACAGTTACAACAATTAATACGTTGTATATTATTGTCTTTGTAGTAGTCATTCATAGCACAAGATGCAGACATGATATCCTGCCCAAATATTATTAGTATAAATCTTTCTTCTTATTGAATTAAGAGAAAGTAGCTATATATCTATCCTAACTATTTTGTATATACAGATACAAAATGGTCCTTTATTTCTCCTTTTGTTGTTTAGTTTTGTCAGACATGGATATTCCATTGCCATCCAAATATTGTAGGTGCATAAATTCAGCAAAATATTGCAATATAGTCTAGTAGTCCACAATAGTAGTGGATTATCTGCAGGACTGGCAATGTCCAGATCTTTTGACTTGAACCTTCCACAGCTTAGCATATTAACATGGCTTCATTTTTCATACCTCATTTCTACACTTTTCTGCTGGATGGTTCAGACGAAGATAAAGTAAGACATACATAACAAGAAATGTAACTTTTATATCTGATAAGGTCAGCCAAGTCCCCTCAGGACTTAGCCTGAAACCCACAAAATACCATACTTTGTAGATCCTTTGTCAGTATCAGCCATGTGGTTGAGTCATGGCCATTGCTTGACAAATTTGCTCTCTGTGAAAGCCTGAGAGAAAGTTTTCTCTTCCTATGACTCTCTTCAGGCACATACTAACTACATCATTGATTACATTCCTCTGTGGCCCCATAATCTCCCTGATCAGAAAATTTGGGATACAACTGACTTACATGATGTTATAGTGTAGATTCTCCTGTGTCCTGAGTCCTTACTGACCTTGCAAGGCTAGGGCCAAAATGTTGGCTGTCCTTGCAGTCCTTCTTTTTCTCTAATTTTGATCTGCAAACTTAGGCTGTTAACTCTATGGAAGAGAACCTTCTTTGCAACATATGTAATTGGGTTTAACCTCACTGTCTGTCTGAATATGAAACATCTTAGACATAAAAAGGAACATGTATTTTTCATCAAGTATTGATATGCTAAACTTTATGTCTCTACAGAATATGGAAAAAGAAAAAAATTTTAAAATGAATAAACAGTTACATATTTTTATACAGCAATTTAGAAATCTAACCATATACATCATTGTAGCAGGACAGTCTTGTGACATTTTTTTCTTTATTTTTTTCATTTATTACCCTTTTTTTAAAAAAAAAATTGCTTGAGATACAGTTTGGCCATAATTGGTACATCATGACAAGCAGTACCTATTTAGAAGACCAGAATGACAGGCACTGCAAGTATGACCCCACTATCGCACAATGCTATCTTCAATGCAGTTGCTTAGTTCACAAGTATCAGCATATACATAGTTAGGGTGAGAATCCTACCAATTAACTGCTAGTTTCAAAAACCTGCTGAAGATTCTCAGGAGCATTACCTGTATGGTTTTACCCCTGTCATGTTTCCTTACCTTTCTCCATGCCCTCTCTTCATTATCTAATCCTTAAAGTTCTCACTTTCCATTTAATTGTGTTATTACTTGCTATTTTTATTTCTTCTTATAATTTCTTACACATAGTAAGGAGACTATACGATATTTGCACATGCGGCTCGGGTTTATTTCACCTATGAGTATATCTTCAAGTGGTATCCACTTATATATAAAGGCTTTGAGTTTATCATTCTTTATAGCTGAGTAATACCCCACTGTAAAAAAAAACACATATTTTTCATCCATTTTTCAGGTGATGGTCATTTTGGTTGCTTCCAAGATTTGACTATCATAAATTGTGCTGCTATAAACATAGGTACACATATATCACTATGATATGATGTTTTTAGTTTCTCCAGGAAAATTCCTAGTAGAAGGGCACCTGGTTTGAATGAGATTTCCAGTCCTAGTTCTTTAAACAGTCAACACACTGATTTTCATAATGGTTGCACCAGTCTACATTCCCACCAGCAGTGGAGAAGTGTTCCTTTTTCCCCACAACCTCTCCAACATTTGTTGTTATCTGATTTGTTTATGACAGCCATTGTTTCTGGGGTGAGATGGTATCTCAGTGTTGTTTTAATTTTCATTTCATGGATGGCTCATGATGTGGAACATTTTTTCATATATTTATACACTTCTTTAATTTTGTTCTCTGAGAAGTGTGTGTTCATCTTGGATGCCCATTTCTGGTGCCTTTGAATTTTGGGGCGCTAATGTTTTTTAGTTCTTTATACATTCTAGAGAGCAGACCTTTGTCTGAGTGCTTATTAGTTAAGATTTTCTTGAAGTTTGTAGTTTGTCTTTTCACTTTGTTGGTAACTTCTTTTGATGTGCAAAAACTTCTCAATAAGAGGGGTCCCAGTTATTAATTCTTTCAAGTGTTACCTGTGAGATCTGATTTTTGTTCATGAACTGTTTGCCTACCCCTATATCTTCAAGAGTCCCTCCTACTTTCTCTTCCAGGAGATTAAGTGTTGCTGTTTTAATGTTTAGATATTTAATCCATTTTGACTTTAGTCGAGTGCATGGTGATAATCCTGGGTCAAGTTTTAGTTTTCGGCACGTAGAGAGCCAGTTTTTTCCAGCAGTGCTTTGTTAGAGGCTGTCTTTCTTCCAGTAAGCATGTTTGGCCCTTTGTCAAAGACCAGGTGGCTGAGTGTATTCATAGAGGCTTCTGCATCTTCTAATATATTCCATTGATCCTCAGGCCTATTTTGTTGCCAGTATCATGCTGATTTTTATCACAGTAGCTTTGTCGTATAATTTCAAGTCAGGAATTGTAATGCCTCTTGCCTTCTCTTTGTTGGCCAGGATTGTGTTTGCTATTTTAGGTCTTTTCTGGTTCCAAATAAATTTTAGAAACAATTTCTCTAGGTCTGGAAGGTATGTTGGTGGCAGTTTGATACGGATTGCATTAAATCTGTACAGCAATTTTAGGAGTATGGCCATCTTCACAATGTTGGTTCTTCCTATCCAGGAGCATGGAAAATCTTTCCATTTTCTGAAATCCTCTACGATCTCTTTTTTCTGAGTAGTGTAATTTTCCTTGAAAATATCTTTGACTTCTTTAGTTAGATTAATTCCATGGTATTTCCTTTCCCATGGTGCTATTGTAAAAGGTATTGCTTCTCTAATTTCCCTCTCAGTTTGTTTGTTATCTGTGTAGAGAAATGCTACTGACTTTTGGGTATTGACTTTATATCCTGCTAGGCTATTGAATTTGTGTATCAATTCTAGTAGCTTCTTGGTGGAATTTTTTGGGTCTTCCAAGTAAAGTACCATGTCATTTGCAAATAATGATATTTTAACTTCTGCTTTACCTAGTTTTGTTCCTTTTATTTCTCTCTCTTGTCTAATGGTTCTAGCTAATGATTCCAGAATTGTATTGAATAGGAGTGGTGATAGAGGACATCCTTGTCTTGTACCAGATCTGAGAGTCAAAGATTTCAGTTTTTCCCCATTTAGAATTATATTAGTCATTGGGTTGTCATAGATGACTTTTATCTGATTGAAGTAGGGGCCATTTGTTCCAATTTTCTGTAGGACTTTGAACATGAATGAGTGTTGGACTTTGTCAAGTCTTTTCCACATCAATTGAGATGATCATGTGGTTTTTAGATTTGGTTCTATTGATATAGTGTATTACATTTATTGATTTGTGTATATTGAACCATCCTTGCATCCCTGGGATGAATCCTACCTGGTCATGGTGTATAATCTTCTTGATTACTTGCTGTATTCTATTTTCTAGGATTTTATTAAGGATTTTTGCATCTATGTTCATGAGGGAGATTGGCCTGTAGTTCTCTTTCTTGGTTGTGTCTTTCTCTGGTTTTGGTACCAGTATAATACTTGCCTCCAGGAATGATTTTGGGAGGATTTCTTCCTTTTCAATTTCATTTGAAGAGTTTGAGGAGTGTAGGGATTATATCATCTGTAAATTTCTTGTAGAATTCAGCTGTGAATCCACCAGGACCTGGACTTTTCTTTGTCAGTAAGTTTTTTAAAAATTACATTTCATATTTCATTGGCTGTTATAAGGTTATTGAGAGTTGTTATATCTTCTTGATTCAGTTTTGGTAATTTGTACCTTTCTAGGAATCTGTCCATTTCAACTGTGTCTTTTATTGTGTGAGAGTAAAGGTTCTCAAAGTAGCTATTGACAATCTTCTGAATTTCCACTGGGTCTGTGGCAGTTACACCCTTTCATTCCTTATTGCTTGCATTTAAATTTATCTTTCCTCTTTTTCATGAATTTAGCTAGTGGCTTATCGATTTTCTTTAATCTTTCAAGGAGTCAGCTTTTTGATTCGTTAATTCTTTGAACTGTTTTCTTCATCTCAATTCAATTAATTTCTGCTCTAATTTTTATGATTTCTTCCCATCTTTGGCTCTGGACTTGGTTTGCTCTTGCTTTTCTAGATACTGGAGATAAATGATTAGGGTATTTATTTGTTCCTGTTCTGTTTCCTAATCTGTGAGTTCACAGCCATAAGTTTCCCTCTGAGGACTTTCATCGCATCCCATAAATTCAGATAAGTTGTGGTTGAATTTTCATTAAGTTGAAGATATTGTTAAATTTCTTGTTTAATTTCATCTGTTACCCATTGGTACCCTTTGGTTGCTGTGTAGGGTGTTGTTTAATTTCCTTGTATTTATGTAATTTTTCTGTTTTCTTGTCTCTTTTATTTTCAGTTTCATTGCACTGTGGTCAGATAATATGTATGGGATAGTTTCTGTTTCCTTGTATATATTTAAGCTTGACCTATGGATGAGTATGTGCTCTATTTTAGAAAATGACCCATGCGCAGCTGAAAAAAATGTATATTCAGCTGTCATTGGGTAGAATACTCTGTATACATGCACTAAATCCATTCACTCCAAGCTCTGGTTCAGTTCTGCTATTTCTTTGCTAACTTTTTGTCTGCTTGACATATCTTTTTGGGATAAGGGGAGGTTAAGTTCTCCTGTTAAATTTATGGTATTAGATATTATATTTTTCATGTCCATTAAGATTTGTCTTATATAGTTGGGTGCTCCTGTGTTTGGTGTGTATACATTTATGAGTGTTACCTCTTCCTCTTGAATTTTTCACCTAACCAGTACATAGTGGTCTTCTTGGTTTGATCATTCTTGGTTTGAAATTGAGAATGTCTAAGAACAGGATTGCTACCCTTACTTTTTTCTGAGGTGCTGGGGTATGTAGTATTGTTTCCCCCCTTGCATTTTTTGAGGGGATTGAACTCAGGACTTCACACTTGTCAGGCAAGCACTTATTCCACTGACCTATCTTCCTAGCCCCTCAACCTCCCTAGCATTCTCTCGCACTTTTTTTTTTTTTTTGCAACTGGGGGTTGAACTCAGGCACTTGTGCTTTCCAAGGAAGCTCTTATTCCACTGAGCCATCTCCCTGGCTCCCTTGTACCTTTTGAAAAGGGTTTTAATTTGTTGAAAAATTGTCTATTAAATGCAGGCTAGAGGTGAGAGATGGAAAGAAAAAAGAAACTCATGGATCTGAGGATTCCAGGAAAATGAAAGATGAAAGAAAATTCTAGGGACACGAATTTGGGCAAGTGAGTGTGGGGGGTTCTGATTAGGATGCTTGTGACAGTTGGTTAGGATATATAAGAACTCCTTTGTGTTTCTTGTTTTGAAATCTTTAGTAAAGTGCATAGTTATATATCTCAAAACACTGATAATGACTATAATTTTTCAGCAAAAGAGAGAAAAGTCCTAAATTCTTCCAGCCTAAAGCAATAAGGCAACAGCTTCTATCTTCAGTATCATTGGAAACTCTTAGTGCAATGCCTGTCAAATCCAGTGATTAAAACTCCCTCTTCCTTCATTGTCTGAGAGAGAAGAAGGTATTTCATAACAGAGAACAAAAGTGGGCATTTGTGACATTTAAATAGTGTTATGTTTGCAATCGTCTGTCATAGAGCAATTAGAAACTGAAGTAGCTGGCAATTGGCAATATAGTTAAAGAAGACATTGTTTCTTAAAGTGTAAGTTTTGATCAATTGGAAATAGAAAGACTGAGAAGCACAATGTAATGAAATCAAATGCTATAGAATGAACAGATGGGCATTGCTGTAGTCCACTCCAAGCCACAGAGAAGTAGCCATGTGCCCTATAGACTGGGGGGCTTGAGAAAACAGAGTCTAGACAGGACCAAGGCTTTGTCAATCATTTTTCTAATCATTTCTTCTGAATCCAAGAGAAAAAAGTGTGTGGGCAATACGGTTTTCCTTGTATATGTTTGGAGCTTCATTTTTTTTTTTTTTTCACCAGGGATTGAACTCATGACCTTGTTCTTGCCAGGCAAGCACTTAAGCCACTGAGCTATCTCCCTAGCCCTTTTCCTTGTATATTTTTAATATTATTGTTGCTGTAATTAGAAATTGGCTTGCATGTTTATTAATTTTATTAAAAGTCATTTCTTTGTGTGGGGTTGGTTCTTTTTTCAATTGTTGATAAATTCCATAAAATCACATTTATGGCTAAGTTTCTGAATCTCAGAAGGTGAGTAGGTAAGAGAGCAATCCTTATAAAACCTTTCCATTTGCTTATGCATAGAACTTCCATATGCGTTTAGTAGCTTGGGAGTTCTTTCCCAACATCCTCTTCCTCTATTATAGAAGTAACAAATACTACAAAATACATAATAGAAATGCATTAAGAAGAAAATAAGCCAGGTGTGGTAGTACATGCCTGTAATCTCTACTTAGGAGGCTTACACAGAAGGATTGCAAGCTTGGGGTCAGCCTGGACAGTAGCAAGACCTTATCTAAAAATAAAATAGAAAAGGCTGAAGATGGAGTTCAGTGGATTCAATCCCCACTATTGAAAAAACACATAAATAATAAAAAAGTAAAGAAGAAAAGGAAAATCAAATTCAATCTAACAACCCAGAAATAAGCATTTTGTAGCCCAGAATGTTTAACACTGAGCTTTAGAATTAGATATGTGTGGTGGCATATATCTCTAATCCCAGGACTCGGGGAGGCTGACACAAGTCTGAACCCAATGGCATAAATTTGTCAATTTGGTGGTGCCCTGTTTTACAGACTAAAAAAATGTAAACAAGCAAGCAAGAAGAAAGAAAGAAATTAAGTTGAGCTTTATAAAGAACTATCTTGAAAACATCCAAGATTTGCTCCATCCAAGATTGAGGTACATATGCCCTTTGAAAGTTCTTGAAATACATAAAATTCTTCAGTATTCTCCATTATTCCATAAATACAGTAAGATTCAAGTATATATTTTGAACCACAGAAATTAACACTTGATTGATTATTAAAATACTTTTTTAATAAATGTATAAGTAAGCTTACTTTCTCCCTAAATTTGCTTAACTACCTGGAAAGGGGCCAGTTACTCCAGGTGTTTTGTCAGACCCAATTCATGTATGTAAGGAAACAGAGCAAAGTACCTATTTCCTTCTTTACTATCATGAAAAAGGTTCATTTTTTCCTCTCTTTACTTTTTATCATGAATGCACTGTTAGTGTTCCTTACCCTCTTTACCTGTTGCTTTCTTTCTTTCTGTTGCTGTTTTGTACTCTGAGTCAAGAATGTACTTTTAAATAATGAAGACTTGATATATTGACACATCTCACGTTGTTCAGTTTCCGTTTAAGAATTGTGTGGTTCTATGGTGGGATGCGGTTCTGTGGCCCTGGGTTTAATTTCTATCACCACAATAAAATAAATAATACCTGATGGGGTGGCACACACCTGCAATCCCAGCAGAGGGGATGCTGTAACTCGGGAATTGTGAGTTTGAGGCCAGTTAGGGCTACAAAGAGTCCCAAACCAGCCTGAGCTACATAGTGAGTCTCAACTCCCTCCCCCATCCCTAAAAAACTAATAAATAAATAAATAAATAAATAAAATTATGCTCATTATATTCTATGGGTGAAGTCACAAAAACACTAACCTAGTAAAAAATCTGTTTACATGTCTACTTTAGGGTGTTTGAAATAATATTTTCGTGAGTATAAATAGAGAAGGTTCTGTATGAAAAGATGTAGCTCCATGAGAGCAGTTTCTGCAGCGGCTTTTACCCCCTCTAGTGGAGAGGCATGAGGTTAGGGAAAATTTTCCAACTCTTTGATTGGCCTGTAAAATTTATCTAATTAGTTGATTTTTCTCAAACATATGACGCTTCATGATTAATTTTCACTTACGCAAGAGAATATGTCACCATTTTAAAAAAAAATCTCCTCTCCTACACGTTTATAAACGAAATTTATCTTCTTGGCAAGGTTTAAAAATCGATCTTTTGCAAACAGGAAGGGGAACAAGAAATGGAGGAAGGGATCGGAAGAGAGACAAAAAGAATTAAGAATGTGTAACCTACGTGTACCGACTCCCTGCGCTGGATTTAATCATTATGTAGTGCAACATATACTGATGAAAAAGGGGAAAACAGCTGCTCCAGCCTTAGCTGTAAGGAGCAAGAGGCTATCGTGTCAGCTACCAGGCAGGCAGAAGCATAAAGACAGCTCGAGCTTACCAGCTGGAGACCAGCCTGGGAAGCACAGCAAAGTGCCATCTCAAAAGACTGCATGACTAACGAACCAAAATGCCATTAGCATATTTTATTTCTTAGTCTATCACACAAGATAAATTCCCGATGTAGGACGCATGTCACTTCATTATGAGCTAAAGTAGCAATAAAGAAAACTCTGCCTTTGATCACACATCTCAGTTTTATCATTGCTAACAATAACCCTCTACCAAAAAACCAGCCAAAAAAACAAAAAACCCCAGGAAAACGTATGTGATTTTGAATGTATCTTTGCTACTGCTATGTTTAGAAAGAAAAACTCATGTTAATAAAGCAGCTTCAGTTGGCATTTTATGCATTGATGGACATCTGTTCAGTCTTGGTGTTGTGCAGCTAAAACACATTTGCTCTCTCAGTATTCTTAAGGGGCTCTGTGCAGTCTCAAGATGCCAAAGATAACATCTAGATCAGCAATTTCTCATAAATTATTGGAACAAGGAACATGAAACAAGAAGAAACCAAGAATTCAATAATAAATATGGCAAGGTGCACAAACAAGAGAATTGAAACCAGATGAAAAGGAGCCTGTCAGTACAGAAGGTCAAGAAACATGTTTCTCGCGTTCCCTCAAAGCCCCGGGTTGAGCCCCCTGCTTGCGCTTTCTCTCCCACCATCAGCTTACTGCTTTTAGAATATTTCTGGGGTGGATTTAAGACTTTCACCTACAACTGAAAAATTAGTGTAGTTTATTTTAGTTTGCTCAAGGCCTCAGGCCATGATGCAATGAAGGAGAAAACTGTGTTTATTGTACTTTTAGGAATACTGTGCCCATATGTCGTGAACATTATAGCCATACATACATGAATTTAGCTCAATTTACTCCATATGTATTTCAACATGGAGTTACAAACATGATAATAAAGTAATGTGACATTTTGTTTTTAAACAAACATGCCAGGATTTCTCAGGAGCCATAAGATGGATGATATGTGTGTCTGAACAGTGCTGATGTTATTAACTGTGGGAATATCTCTTTGAGCCTTGCAAAGCTATCCTCAGTGGGAACAAATCATTTGTCGGTGGGTTTGAACTTCTGGAGACATAATTAGTTGGTGACAATTATGCTAACTGATGTAGGTAAAACAACTGCTAAAAGCAATGTGGAGTAAGTAGTAATGAAAGTGGTTTTGAAAGCATTTTCAAGGAAAAGTTAGAAAGTATGAGCAATGTTTCCCTGCATAATGTTGGCTGTTTTCTCAAAAATCTTAGCTTTTGTGGCCTACTTTGTGATTAGATTAAATCATCTTTAAGATATTGAGATGATTAATTTTCTTTCCTCCCAGGTCTCCTTGAATTTAAGGAGACTTCAGTTCCCCATGTAAAGCTACCAGAGTTGAATCTGAGTTTCCATCACATCCTTGAGGCTCTCATGAGAAGAATTTTTTCCCATTCAACATCACAGTTTCCCCAAGAATCACCACTGGAAAACCTAATTGTAACTGTTTCTAGGTTTCTTGCTGAGTAGGGGGGTGTTATTGTATGTGGGCAAGTGTGTGGCTCTGGCTTTGGTCTAAATCCTGGCTCTTCCTCTGGCAATCCACACAATCTCACCCAACTATCTTTTTTTTTAATTTTTTATTTTATTGAAGTACAAATATCAATCAGACAGTTTTAAGACACCTTAACAAGACAGATTCGATAAATTAATACATTGCAAACTGTTTTCATACTGTTTTGGTATCGTACAAGGCACTTATTCCACTGAGACATCTCCCAGTCCCTCCAACTGTCTTAAAGGTTCTTACCTTCAGTGTTCTTGTGAAAGCACTGGGAAATATTGTAGCTCCTAATTTTAGACAGTAAGGTTTAAGGATGCAGAAAAAGTAATGCTGCAAAGAGCTTCTGGTACATGGTAAACTGTGGTAAACATTTTCTGTTATTAGGACACTAAAATGAATACACAGAGTGAACCTTTTTGCTATCAAGTTGGTCCTTCATAGTCAATGAATCATAGAGTGAAAATATAAAAAAGTTGCATTATACTATATACAGACTTTTTTGTCATTGTTCCCAAACAATATGGTATAACAAGTATTTCCAAAGCATTTACATTACACTGGGTTTGCAAATAGTTGAGATAACTTAAACTATGTAAGAGGAGGTATGTAAGTTATATGTGTACAATTAAAGGGGAATTAAGAAAACACTGAAAGAGCCTTTCAGCATGGAGTCTGGAGGACATCAGGGAAGAACTTAAGCACATCTCTGGCTGCTTCCTAGGAATTTGCACTTAGGATGCTTTTGACTCCAGGCATTGGAATGGGTAATTACATTGTGCCCAGAGACTCAAGATATACACGGGGCAACCAGACTCTTGTTTTAGACATATTTATACTAAGTGTATATATTCTTTGCTTTATCTTGTATTAGACATATTGTCTGTCATAGAGCCTCCAATCTTTACTGACTGAAATAGAAGATCTGACAAAGGAATTTGTATCACTTTTTACTGCTTCCTGATTTAGACTCTTACCTGGGATCAGAATGTAGTTCAGTGGTAGAGCACTTGCATAGTATGACTGAGACCTTGATTCAAATCCCAGCATAACAAGTGGCAATAAAACAACTCTCAGCTTTCTGCCTTCTTTGAAACGCTGATTGAAAACAATCCAAAATTTTATCTTCCAAATTGCAATTTGGAAGACTCCCAAATAAAGTCCTTTCACTTGTATAGTTTTTGAGTTTTAATTGACCTCATGTGCAAATATTACATCACTTTACATAAGCCTTTACATATGTCTGTGCGTTTTGGTAATCGTAAAGTGCTAGAACTCCTTCTGTGAATATCTTGCAGCTGCTTAACAATGACTGTTTAATATTTTCTTTTAAATATAAATTAATTTTTTAATTGAAACATAAATTTGTGCATGGTTATAAGTTACCATATGATGTTTGGATACACAAATACATTTATAATGTTAAGTTGGGGTAAACATATCTATATTCTGAAACATCACTTTTTTGTGGTGAAAATATTCAAAATTTCTTTCTAGCTTTTTGAAACATGTAGTGCATTAATTAGTTTTAGATTTAAAAATGACGGGAGAACTTCTCTGTATCTGTAAACATGCTGCATATCTGTATTTCCATTAGTAGAGATCATCATTTCAGCTTATGTATTACTATAGTTATTACATTAATACACTAGATTAGATATTAAAATTATTTATAAATGTTTTCTCTTGTAAATAATGTGATGATTTTTTTTTAAAAAATCCTATCTCCATATAATAATTGGAGTTCCTCGATCACTCCATAGGGTGGGTACATTTTCAACTGTTTTGAACTTTTCTTCTAAATTGGCCTCCAGAAATGTAATGACTTACATGCATATCTATAAGGAAAATATTACTTTGGATAGCTAATGATGCACATTTTACTCCACACATCCAGCATACAACCTTCTCCACTGCTTCCACATGACAGCTCTTGTGCATACATTATGAACTGTTTGTGCAGAAAAAAAAAAACCTTTTAATAACTCAATCACCAGAACCTCATACTGTTGCAAATATCTAGATCGTTCACATTCTGTGTGCCTTTCATCTTGATTCCACGTTCAGCCGATTCCCATTCCTTGTTCCTTACATCCTGTTCCACATCTTTCTCTCCAGAAAGAGCCATACTTCCAACTTCAGGAGTTTCTTTCAGACCTGCTATCAGGAGAGTTCTTAAAACTTAATGGCACTGTAGCATAAAAATCTGTTCTTCCTTTAAGCCAGATGAAATATAAAAAGAATGTAAAAAAATCTTACAACGATGGCAAGAAAGAAAACAATGAAAGAAGGTGAAGAAACAGGTTGTACAAAGGAGGGCAGATGGAAGGAACCTCTAGTATGGGCATAATTTTAGGTGGGAATCATGCATGAAGGAGTTCTTTATACACTGAAACAAAAACATTGAAGAGACTTTGTTAAATGCAAAAAAAAGATGTACAGTATATTAGATGTTTCCATTTTCATGAAAAACAGGCTTTAAGATGTGTACTGCTTGTTTATAAAAAGTAAATATGTGACAGAATACAAAATACTCTCTTGTATCTCTGATTGCCTGCAGGGAGAAAAACTAGTGGATGGAGAATAGGTATATGAATAATTCTTTTCACTCTCTATGCTTTTGTGTTGTTTGAATTTTGACCTTTATGAATGTATTATTATTCAGAAGTAGATAAGTGAAATATGTTAGAACTTCTCTCATAGTATTATTCCTTATGTTACATAATGGTGCTTTTTTTTTAAAACCTGCTTTTTGCCTTTATCTTAAATTGTCCTATTTGCATGCATAATAAAGGATCCCTGGGACTAAAAGACATTCTTCTGATAAAATTGTTCATTGTAAATTTCAATTATCTACAAGCTAAATATGATAGATCTCTGTACATGAATCTTTCCAGGTTCTTTCACTTCACTTTAGATAAACCCTATGGGCTTGAGAGAGAAGGACAGCATTTACTTCCAGGTCTCCACAGTATCAGTAGCAAGGTTGGGGAAGGACCCCAAGCTTTCCTTTCTCTCTTTTGTGAGGAAAGAAGTGAATCAGAAGGAAGTGAATTATATTTGAACCACCCATAGGTATAGATACTAAAAATATTTTGGATTTTTAAAAAAGGTCCTTTAGGGACAAGGAGATAGTAGCAGAAGTGCTTGCTTGGCAAGCACAAGGTCTGAGTTCAATCCCTGGTACTGAAAAAAAAAAAAACCTAAAAAGCTACAACGATGCATTAATGAAATGGAACCTCAAGGGAGATTTACTTGGACAAATGGTCTTAACAACAAGGAAGACAAATACTTTATGTAAACAGTGTGTATAAGGCTTAGTGTCTTGTCTTTTATTGTTAGTATTTTCTGAGTTTGACATGAAACAGCTATATACCAGCCTCCACAGCGGGTTAAACAGAGAATTGTCCAAATATTACAAAGTGTTGTCCAGAATTTAGATGACTTCTATTCCCTTACTGGTGCACAGTGCCTGGCACAGGGTGCTGAGGAAATGAGTGATGCCCCACCCAGGATGAACACTTGGCAGTGTGTTCCAGAAACAGCTTCCTTTCGATGTAGCACAAGATGCACACGAGATGCTTTCCCTGGGAAATGAGCATAAACAGATTTTCTGGGCCAAAGACCTTTTCTGTTCATAGAGTGGAGTCTTAGCTCCTGCTCCATTTTTGATCAACTCGCATCTACTTCAGCTCACTTGTTTAATTTACTATGCTAATACAATACTTATGTACATCAGCAAACATAAGGATGGAGCAAGCACAGGACCCAGTTACCTGTTTTTAGAGGAGGTCAGAAAAATGCTGGCAACTGAGTCATTTATTCCTGGGTCTTCAGATCTTAGAAAAAGAAAACACTAAACCTAGATTCTATGAAAGACTACACAATAGCCTTTGAGCCCAGAGGGAGTATATAAGGAACACACCATCAGGAAGCACATGGAGTTACAATAACGGTTGCTTGGGATAAGATGGTGGGCAAGTTCTACATTCTTCTTTGTAACTTTGTGCTTCCTACTCTAACTCATTACTCACTAGGTTTATAGGCTACATAGTTATATCTCTTAGAATTGCTCTACAAAAAAAAATCTTTAAAATGGAGGTAAGATTAAAAATTCTTAGGCCTTCAGCCTGGGCTACACAGTGAGTTCAAGGCCAGATTGAACTACATAGTGAAACCCTGTCTCAAAGAGACAAAAAAAAAAAAAAAAATGTCAGCCTTACAGAAGGATAAAATGAGATCAGAAACAGTACCTCACATGTTGTTGTTGCCCAATAAACACTAGTCTTCTCACTATTCTTTTTATGATCCTCTTTCACTGCAAAGTCAGTTGTTTGATGTAGGACCAGTTGGGAACATTACTTCCGTCTGCAACATGGTTCTGAACATTTAGTGTACGGCAGAAAGACCTTGGAGGCTTAATAAAAACAGGTTGCTCCCACTGCACACCCACTAGAGCAGCCCAAATCCAAAACACCAGACCCACGCCGGTGAGGATGTGGAAGAAAAGGACATCTCACACACTGCTGGGAGGACTGCAGCGTGGTTCAAGCCCTTTGTAAGTCATTTTGCCAGTTTCTTACAAAACTGAACATACCCTTTCCATATGACCCAGCAGTTATGCTCCTTGGTATTTACCAAAGTGAGTTGAAAATACATGTCTAAACAAAAACCTGCACACAGATGTTTAAAGCAGCTTTATTTGTAGTTGCTATAACTTGGAAATGACCAAGATGTCTTTTAGCTGGTGAATAAACTGTAGTATAAGCAGACAATGAAATATTTTTCCAGTGCTTTTTTTATAAGCCACAGAAGAAACTTGAAGGTATTTTGCTAAGTGAAAGAAGTCACTCTGAAAAGCTTATCTTCTACAAGTATATGGTATTATGGAAAAGACAAAGCTATGGAGAAAATGCAAAGATCCGTGGTTGCTAGTGATTGGAGGGAGAGACTGGGCAGGGGAATTCTAAGACCTAAAATGCTTCTGTATGACACTATGATAATGGGTACGTGCATGTCGGTACTCAGAGAATCTACAGCACTAAGAGCAAATTCTAATGTAAGCCACAGACTTTAGGTAATAATATGCCAGTGTAAGTTTGTCAGTTGTAACCAATTTTCTGGGACAGTGTTTCTAACCAGGAAAGTGAGGGATGTAGAAAGGCACTGATTTGTGGGGGAGTTTTGGCATCTTCTGCTCAATTGTGTTATAACTTGAAATTGCTCTAAAATCTAACATCTTTTAAGAATCAATTTATTTCTGAAAAAAAAATATAGACTGCTGGGCCTCAGCCCTCAAGTTTCTGAACCAACAGACCTCGAGCAGACCTGATAACTTACATTTTTTAAATGTTGAGCTGAGGCTGCTGGCTAGGAGTACATGAGGTTACAACGTGCATGATGAAAGCTAATTTAAATTAATCTAAATACCAATATTATCCCCCCATACCTCTTGTTTCTCCATTGTTCCTCATTTCTTCACTACTACTTTTTGTCTTTTTTTTTTTTTTTTTTTTTTTTGGAGTGAGAGACATCACCCAATTTTGTAATTCTCATCTCTGTATTTTTTGTCAATAGCTCAAGTCTTTTTATATGTCAAGGAACCAGAAGGAAATAATAATGTTGGTTTGCTTCAAGTATTTCATTTCATTCAGATACCAAGAGAAAGAAAAACAAGCGTTCTCTTGGTTGTTCACTAAGCTGAACTGATACTATCTACTAATAATAAAAAGACAGTCTCTTTGGAAATTCTATAGGTTTCCTGGTGCCAGGGAATATTTTTAACATTTAGGATTTAATCCTTCATCAATATAAATATTTAAAAAAAAACAAATGGTCAGGAAAATAGCTAAGGAAAACATTTCAGATGAGGACTAGAAAGGGCAGGTCAACTTCAGACTGAAGCTGAAAAAAGCCTTCCTTGTCTTCATAAGCTCTGGAGCACACTAGTTCTTTTCTTGGGGCTCATGAACTCCTTGAAGTTCAATACAGAATGTAGTTTTTATCTGCATGCATTTTTCTGGGAAAAGCACTGGTGGCCTTCAATCAGTTCTCAAAGAGACTGTGACTCAAAAAATATTAAGAAAACTTTCCTGGGGACTCTTTATATCAAAAGCTATGTATTAATTTCTTTATAGAAAAAAAAGATTTGGGGGGTCGGCCAAATAACTCAGCAGTTCCATTCCCGGGCCTGCTGTGCTGGTCCCATCTCTGGGGCGCACTGAGAAGACAATTAAGATGGGCATGGTAGCCACATGCCTGTAATCCCAGCTCTTGGGAGGCTGTAAACAGGTGGATCACTAGGAGTCCAATCTAGTAATGAGATCCTGAACTCCCTGTAGACCCTTCCCTAAATACACAAAAAGAAAAGAAAAAGGAAAGCAGATTTGTAGCATAGAAGCATGGGCTAGTGAGTGACCCTCTGTTATGGTTAATTCATTGTGTCAACTTGAGAAGTTTAGAAGGTTGATTAAAGCACTCAGCAGAGGGTCGTGGTCCTCACTTGGAAGAATCCTGAGCCTGTGTAATAGGAGGGCACAGAGAGGGTGTGAGTGCTGCACCTGCCTTAGGGGAAGGGTGAGCCAACTTACAATATGATGAATAAGAGGTTTGTTCCTCGCCTTTTGTTCTTGTTTTTCTTTTTCTTTTTTTTTTTTTTTTCTGTCTTCTGTGGCTTTGAACTGTTGCCCCTGTGCCTTGCCACCTTACCTTGGAGCCAGCTGATTATGGACTGAAATATCCACAAACCGAGAGCGAAAAACACCTTCCTTCCTTAATTTGGGACCTTGGGTATTTTGTCTCAACAATGAGAAAAGCAACCAACACACCCCCATAAAGAGGAATGAAGAGCAGACTCTGACCAGAGGGGTCATGAAAATATTCTATATGACACTAGGAGAGTAGAAAATGTCATTATACAATTGTCAGAATCCAATGAATATATAATACCTAGGAATCACTGCTTAACTTAGACTAGAGATAATAAAAATACTCAACCAGCCAAATTCTTTTTCAGGTTGGTTGAGATGTCTACCAAATCTTTGTCATCATATCTGCCTGACTGATGCTAAATGAATGGGAGCTGGTAGTAGTGGGTTACTATCCTGTTGGCCTCTGATGAGCACTGAGAAAGCACCAGAAGCAAAAATGTTTAAAAGATCCTTGATTTCCTTTGGAGGAGCAGAGATCTTCCCCTGTGGACTAGAGATTATTACCCTCACTTTACCAGGAATGAAATTGAGACTCATTTCCAAAAGGACTTATGTTATTTGATGCTGTATGTATGTATTAGAGCCACATCTTGTATTTCTTGCACAAAGCACTGAACTTCTCAAACAAGTTTGAGATGTCTACCAAATCTTTGTCATCATATCTGCCTGACTGATGCTAAATGAATGGGAGCTGGTAGTAGTGGGTTTTCAAAGGCCATTTCAAAGTAGAAGGAATATTTGTCTTCATCCATCATGCTCCATAGGAATTAGTTTTCTATCTAAATAAAATTTTGGCTAAGAAAGTAAAAACATAATACACACTCATGCACAAAATAGTACACAGTCCACTTAAAATATTTTGTTTCCTGAAGCAAAAAGTTAAAACCAGATTCCAAATTGAGATAATATTTTAACTTACAGTGTTGAGGCTCATGGTAACACTCAGAAGAAATGCTTACTGTTAATATAAGCTAATGAAACTCTCCTATATTGACAGTTCCATGCTTCATAAATGGCCTTTCAAATGGAATAGTGATACTCTTGCTGCCCCAAACATAGCCAATGAGCTAGCATCTAGGAACTTACTAGAAATGCAAAATCTCAGCTCCATCCCAGACCTGCTTAATCACAAGTGTACATTTTGATAAAGCCACAGGTGCTCTATATGCACATTAATAAGTATTTGTTTCAACAGCTAAATGCTTTGTGCTAGAGGGTGTATGGTCCTAGCTATGAAGAGACCTTTCTATTTGTTGGCTTTTGTTTTCTTTCATCACCTGTGAGGGACAGTACGAGAGCACTTCTCAGCTTTCTAGTCACACCTTTCTTCTTCTTTTGTGGTTCCTGCTTCATTGTGACATCCAAGGACGTGTCCCACTTTGACAGGAGTTATTTTTCACCATTTCTGAAGAACCCCAGAGTTGGTAGAATCAGAAGCCATGCAGAAGCAATCCTTCATTTGACTAAGATCCTTCTGGCTGTTTACTAATGAGTATAAAGGTAAAGGCAGAGTTCCTAGAGACAAAATTCCTAGAACAACTTCTCCATGTCTTAAAATGAAGGAAATTGCTACTGAAGACTCAAACACAATTGAATTAATTAATTATAATTAATAAGAACATGATGGAACAAGAACAGAGGGATTAAGAAGTAACTTGGAAGAGAGATGCCCTTAAATTAGAAGCACTGTGTCCCTTGCCAGAGTGCTTTCTGTTTGTAGTTAGGCCATGTACTTTATAGGAAATCTCTGTTGGGAGGGTGTTTCACTCTAATTTCAAAGTGATGATGTTCAGAAGGAACACTTGCACTCAGGCAATCAATTGGGGCCTCCTATTGGCCAAGAATGAGGTAACTGGATTTTCAAGCTGTCATTACAATATATGGCCCTCTTTTAAGAGCAATCAGAATTTGTTTTAATCAAATATATACATACAGCAGGATATGTATATGTGGAATGACTGCCGTGAAGTAGTTTTTATATCCAGATTCCTAGAAATAGGAGGTTTGACAGGTAAGTACTCAGAGGCAGAGAGATCAGGAAATCATGGGCAAGCCACTGTTGTGACTTTCAGAGGACATCACAAGGCAGTGTTAGTAGGTTTGTGCCAAGTTCAAACGATTTCAAGGGGTTCTGGGGTACAGTGGCTGTTATGGCTTGTACCTAGATGCCCCCTCAAGGCCTCATGCAGTCATCGGTAGGATTTTTGGAGGTGACTGGATCTAGGGTGTGTGCCATTGAGACCAAGGATGTGATACTTGGACTGGTTCACAGAGCAAGGATGGGATTAAGTGTCTGAGGGCTGTGTACCTTAAGGGTCAGTAGACTGGGGAAGGTGTAAGGGACAGAAAAAAATGTGGTCATGCTTGTCTCCAGGTGTTTGCTTGGTTTTGTTGTCTTCTATCTACCATAAACTCTTTCTCCTTTGCATTGCCCCTCTCCTATGCCAACATGACCTCCAGCCAGCCATAAATTAAAACCTCTACAAACTGTGAGCATAAATAAATCTTTCCTCTTTTAACCAACCCTGAATGTTTGGCATTTTGTCTCAGCATTGAGAAAAAAAACTAAGATAGGGACTATGTTTGATTTTTCTGAGAGCTAGCCCAAGAGTGATCAAGGAAGTGGGGAGTGGCCCTGGTAAGGGAGCCCTGTGAGCTCAGTAGAGGAGGTGGTTAGAGATATGGACTTTGGGTTGGATGGCTTGCTCTGGGAATTACTTAACCATGACAGGGACAGTTACTCTGGGTCAGGAAAGCCCCAAATGTCAAATTCCAGAAACATGAAAAATTAAAATACATGATTAAATACTAGTCCAGCTAAAATAGTCTCTGAAGCCTAAGTATGGAGAAATTCAAATTTCTTTTTCAAACTGTGTCTCTACACACATATTCTGCCTATTGTGAGGGAATAAAATTCAGTTCCACAATTTGTTCATATAATTAACATTCATTAGTGAATAAACCAAGTGATCCATCTGCAGATGGAAGAGACTTTGGTAAGCCCCAGCTTCAAATATAAACTTTGTTGTTCCATCCCTATGACAATATTTGAAATAATCAATGTAAAAGGAGAACAGGTTTATTTGGACCTAAGGTTTTCAGAGGTTTTAGTGCAGGGTTGCTTATTGCTTACAGCTTGTGGCAGCGCAGTTTATCATGTGAGAATGAATTAAAGAGGAAGGCAGCTTACCTCGTGGCAGCCAGGAAGGAAAAGAGAGAGAGGAAGGGGCTGGAATGGAGCTATCCTTTTAGGGTCATGCCCAAATGACCCAATTTCCTTCCACTAGGCCCCACATCCTAGACGCTCAACTTCCTCCCAATCATACCACAGTCTGGAGATCAAGTTTTTAACCCATGATCTATTGGAAAACACTCTATATCTAAACTGAAGCATGCCCATGTCCACAGAGGTATGCAATGACTATCATAAAGAGGATTAGTAATGGTTACTATATTATTTTGTTGCTGTTGTTATTGTTATTACAGAACCCAGTGTGAGGAGAAGAACCTTATGGATCAGAGCAAATGATGGTACCTTCCCAAGTAGATAGAGAGAAATTAGACTGAGGCCGTAAGAAAATGTGAATCACTGTCAGTGGCCAGCCTTGGTGGTGAGGAGTCCTTGGACTCTGTAGCAGAAAGTCCAGTGTTCAGAACCAAAGCCCAAAGCAGGAACAATGAGTTGCTTAGCTAAGAGAAGTCTAAGATAGTGGCTCTCAAACTTCAAGTGCCTTAAACATGTTGCAGGGCCTATAAAACTATGAATCAAAAATATTCAGGAAAAAGTTGAGTCCATACTGAACATGGATGAAGTATTCTACTTGTCATTATCCCCTAAACAATAAATAAGGTGTAATGATAATTTGCATAGCACGTACATTTTAATGAGGTGTCTTAAGCAAAACAGGAGCATATGTGTAAGTGATATGCAAATATCACCCCATTTTGTGTAAGAGACTTGAACATCTGCAGATTTTGGTACCAATGCCCCATAGATACTTGGGGACAACTGCATTAATGTATAATAGGGACAGGAATGTAGATTTTCAAATGTCTCCTCCCTCCTGCCCTACTTTCTCTCCTTTTTCTCCTCAGTTTTTCATGGATAAGATTTTTTTAATTGTCAGTGCCCAGGTTCTTTTCTACTGTATCAAATCTTCAAAGTTGGCAAAACAAAGAAAGGAAGGCTGACAGGCAAAACTGATGTGTATTGGTGTTTAAGAGAAAGGGAGACTGAGAAATTGAAGATCCATTTTGGTGGGGGGAAGACTCCTGGAGAAGAACAGAAAGCAAGAAGTTGAGAGAGTGAGAGGCTCCACAACAACTTCACAAGGCCAGAGCGTAGGATAAGAGAGGGGAAAGGGTCAGTGCCTGAGTGGCCAAATGCCTTTCACACCCTCTGTCTGACAGTTTGGAGACTGAAGTGACTTTTACTCCTGAGCATTCTCTTCAATTATAATATCGTGTGAGTCTGGGCCATGTGGGTCCTGCGACTGATTTAGGTCATGGAATTTGTCTTGGAATATTGATAGTGTGTTTATTCTGTTTTGTCCACAACTTATCTCCTCCTCCAGTCTCATTATATTGGATGGCAAGAGAGCAAGCAAGGTAAACAACATCAGGATGCCCAAGGAAATTCAAGATCACAAGTGCTCTGTATTTAATTCTGAAGTCTTTTTTCTAATCTGCACTATGATTCTTCTTTTTTTGCCTTCAAACATGCAGTAAAAAGCTCTGACACTTAGCAGCATGGCCTTGGAGAATGTGCTTATTAGGAACAGAGCAATAATGAAAGAAAGAAGGCCCACAAAAGTAGTGATGCTGAGGCAGGAGATTAGCATGCTGCAGGCTGTCTGGGAGAGTGGTCGTGTTAATCACAAAGTTCTAGAGCACATGAACAGTTCCCAAAGCTCTGCACATGCACTTCTCACTAGAACTTGAGCAGTTTTGAATAAGACTGCCTGGACTTGTAGCAGCCTATGGAAGGGAGATAGAGACAGGCATCGCCCTTGAGCTCTCTGTGACTGTTCTTTCACAGTGGTCTCCTCCGCCACTATGTGGCATATTTGTTGCCTATATTTACTTGGGCCAAACTTGCTCCATAGATTGAGTTTCTTTTTCTATCTCTGATAAACATAAAGCTTCACTACCTTTTGCATTTATCTTGACCAATTCTTTCCTCAGGACAGAAGGAGCCTAGAATCCACCTCTAGGAGGAGACTCCAGCACCCTCACAGCCAGTAATGATGTAGAAAGTAGAGATGAAGCAAGACCAGTAGAATTGAGGAGATTTGGAGTGAAAGGTGATCAATGGCAACCAGAATAGTCTAAATTACCCCTGAAATTTTGTGAAGAACACATACAGTTCAAATTATAGTTGTTTTGTTTGACAATTATATACAAAGGGGATTTCTACTGCTGGAGAACAGAGCTCTCTTTCAGTGTTAGAAGAGGAAATTGTTTTCTTTAGGCAATTTTTACAAATTCTTACAACTAATTTAAATCTCCATGTGATTTGTGTTGAAATAAGAGGACCATTATGTTTAGAGACAAGTCACTGGGAGGGCTTCTGAATGAATAGAAACCAGGATGTGATTAGAAAAGAGAAAAACCTTTGAGGAAAGACTGGATTTCCTTATGCTCCCAGGTGGATTTAGCCTGATCAAAGAGTTTTGGACAAGGAATTAAACATCTGGGTTATAAGAAACCTTTGAACAACACCAGTAATCTCAATGGACCATAAAGCTCAATTTAACTTACTGGCTGGTTTTCAGACTAATAACAATCTCCTTGTTTTTGAAATACTTGAAAGGTAATTGTAACATTTAAATTGATAGCCAGTCATCTGATTAAGTATGAAATACCTCTATTTTAAAAAATTTACTTTTCCATAATTTCAGTTAGGCTGCTCTCACTGAATCTTACCTTGCTTCATGATAGAACTAAAGTATCCTATTCTTATGTACATGACATATATGTGTGCTATATGTATACATATATACATATGAAAATGTAACATCAGCATTTCTTGAACTGTTCCCAGAAAAGAAGGAAAATGTCTTAAAATGACAAATATCCTCCAGGCTAACGAGGCTTTAAGGGGAAAAACACAGTGTGGCCTATTAAAAGCAAAGATGATCCCTAAAACTAGGGAAGAGTAGTGTCTCAATGTGGGAGAAGGGAGTTGGCTTCCTTATGCAATTTATTTATTTATTTATTTATTTTCCATTTTAGTGGGTTTCTTTTTTTTAATTTATTTTTTATTTTATTGAAGTACAAATATCAATCAGACAATTTTAAGACACCTTAACAAGACAGATTCGATAAATTAATACATTGCAAACTGTTTTCACACTGTTTTGGTATCATACAAGGTGCATACATGATATTATACTTACAGACATTATTATGGAAGATGTCTCTTATCAGTAAACTAAGAGTGTAGCTGTTTACTTATTTTATTTTTTATACCTGAATTATATCAAAAATTCAA
>PVKA01019687.1:0-41595 GCA_004027165.1 Ctenomys sociabilis
TATATATATATATATATATATATATATATATATATATATATATATATATATATATATATATATATATTAATGTGTGTGTACTTTACTTGTTTTATTTTGGTGGAACTGGGGATTGAACTCAGGCCCTTGTGCTTGCCAGGGAAGCGCTTATTCCACTGAGCCATCTCCCCAGCCCTGTTTTACTTGGTTTTGAGACAAGGTCTCAATGTATGGTTCAGGCTGGCCTTGAATTCATGATGTATCCCAGATTGTCCTCAGACTCTATGTAACCCAGTTGGCCTCAAACGTGGGGTGACCTCCTGCCTCATCCTCCTAACTGCTGGGATTTTGGGTATGTGCCACCATGCCCGGCATATGTATATATATTTTGATACCCAGACATGATATATACTATCTGTAAAAGGAGGTGTTAGAAACAAATCTTCAGTAATGTGCTGGAAAGGTGTGGGAGAGGTGGCATTCTATATTCCTTTGAGTGAGCATGTGCCTCTTGCATTGCAAATTCAGGTCCTCTCCCCCTCCCTTTTACAGTAGGTGAGGTAGAGTGGTTACAGTAGAATAGTTTTTTTTTTTTTTTTCTTATGTGAAAGCCTCAAGTTGTTAGGAGTTGGGTCAGTTATGCTTTACTCAAAAATCAGCAGATTTGAATTTGTTTTGTACAGTTTCTCCTGAGCAGGTCTTGTCACAAAGAATAGCTTGCCTTGGCCTCTCCACCCTCCATCCCCAGCTCAGCCTGCCCTGAGGGTGGGAGCTTTGTGGCATGTGGTGCTGGGGGTCTGAACCGGAACCTGGACCCCTGCACCTGCCTAAGGTTGCCAAAGCAGGTGCGTTAGACCACTAAGCTATCTTGTTGGCCCTCCTTTTTTTTTTATTCTCTTTTTGCTGGAAGTTGATTAAATTCCACTCAAAAGTGAGCCCTGCCAGGACCAATATGCCTAGATGCCTTGGCATCTTTAACTTTGAGATTCTATACTTGAGACTCCAGCAGTCTACCAGTTGCAGCTTTTTAGGTTCTTTACATCAACACCATTGGTGGTCACAGTGGTTTCTGTTCAAGAGTCTTGCTCCCGTAAGCTGTGATTCTTTGCATTCGGTTGTATATCTGATCTTGGGAGTAGTGGATTCTCTTGTATCCTCACTGCTTATGAATCCAGGAAAGGCTGTTTTTCAATTTATTCGGTTTTTTACTTGTTAGAAAAGTGCAGTGATTTCAGGACTCATTATGTGTGGCAACTGGTACAGAGTCTGTGTTCAGTTTTGAAAATGATAAATTTAATATTTAGAAACATCGAAACCCAGGTAAATGGTTTGTAACAGATGAGTATGTTTTCTTGCCCATTTCCACCATTTAAAATGTTCACATGATTAAAAGAAAGTTATTACTTGTGTAGTTACTTGAAATTTTTCCTCCATATTGCAGATTACACCAGAATAAATACATTAAAAATTAAAAAGGAGATTTTGACATAAGTGTAAGAAAAAGTACTGTGCTACTGTAAATATGGAATAGGATGTCCTGGCAAATCCTTACTTTCCTTGCATTAAAAGCATTTTATCATAATCTACCACGTCTTTAGTATGTTATATTTGAGATTGGTCTTTTCCTTACGAAATTATACAATTCTTACAAAATAATAATTGTTAGACTTTCAGATAATGTTAGAGTCACAGTTTGAAGCATTGTTCTTTCAGATCTGTAGGTAAGGATAAGAGAAGTCCTCTCATTATTGTTACTGATACACCAAAGGGTTTTGCCTCTAACTGTTGCAAATACCATAGTAATTCCTATAGAACTTTATTTATGTCTGACCAGTCATGTAATACAATAATAATTATATATTGAATTCTGGAGTTTAATTTTAATGTTAAATTCTTGTGTATAACTAGCTTTTTAAAATGCTCATGTAGAATTGTTTTATGTGTACTAACAAATCACAGAAAATATTGTTTAATTCTATTTTCACTTCTAGTTTCTCAGAAAATTTTCAGTAAGTCAGATAAGGTACTAAAAGTTATATTTTAAAAGTTAATTGAAGCATACCTTGGAGACTGGTTTAGAAGAAAGGGAGATACCATAAACATAAGGGATTCATTTCGCCATCTTTGCTACAAATGCATGAGGCTGAAGAACAACTGCATGCAGTGTGATGATAGTTGGTGGAATAAAAGGAGTGACTTGTTTGGAGAAGGGTAAATAACTCAACTTTTTCCATTTGAATGTAGGGGATCAAGAGGAAGAAAAAGTTAAAGATAACTCTGAAGGAGAAATTTTCCAATCAGAAAAAAAGTTAGAAGATAATCACTCAAGAGTTTGCAAGAGCTCTTTTCTTTCTCTGATTGACCAATATCAAGAAACTTGGTTCAATATTAATTGTAGTATTTATTGTTTGAAAACATCTATGTACAGAAAAGATGTATAGAGATCCAAGTAGAGATTTGTGTGAGATTCTAGTCAGCCGTCAGCCTTTCGAGAAATACTATATTAATGATTTTAATTAGAAAGAGCTCATGAATATATTATATTTGTATGCGTTTGTTGAGAAATAAAGATAATAGCAACTAAAGCTTCCTCAGGTCCATGTTACCTTGAATGCTATTTTAAATGTATCACTCTCCTTTTTCTTTTGTCTATCTCTCTGTCTTTTTGCCACCTTGTTTCATAGGGTTACTGGAAAGGGTAATAAACAATACTTAGAATTATTAGGGCTGGCCAAATAACTTAGTGGATTAAAGTGCCTGCAAGCAGGCTCAGGGGCTGGAGGTTCGAACCCCAGGCCTGCCCAGGCCTGCCTTGTCAGCACTGCCCCAGGGGCATGCTGAGATGGCAGTTGAGACTGGGAGTGGTGGTGCACGCCTGTAATCCCAGCTCTTGGGAAGCTGTAAACAGGTAGATCAGTATGAATCCGATCTAGTAGTGAGACCCTGAACACCCTGTAGACCCTTCCTTAAAAAAAAAAAAAAAAAAATTATAGGACCAGAGCTATAGTGAGTGTTCAGCAAGTACTAGTTTCCTCTTCTGAGTGCTCTTAGTAGCAAAAATTTTTGTTTTTTCTTAAAAAGTCTTTAAAACCTATGTAGTTGACTACCTTATAGTTGTAGGATGTTGATTTTGCCCACATGAAACTTAAAACCTTTCATAGAATTGTGATTTATATTATTAATACTAGTTTTTACAGTCACATTTTAGAGCGAAAAACATTAACAATTAAAAGGCTAAACAATATAGATAGGTAATGCTCCTATAAGATAATTCATTCAAAATAATGAAAGTTTAGATAAGAATATTGAGAAATTAAAGGCTAAATTATGCACAGATTAAGAATTGAGGGATCTTGGAAATGACCATGAGATATTGAAGGGATATGTATTTAGGAATATACTTATGACAACATTTTGGCAGTTACTGTGTTTTGCATTTTAAATTTGTTATTTTCTGTGTGCCTGTTTGCTTTTTTTTAAAGACAGGGTCTTGCTATGTAGTTTGGTAGGCTTTGAAAAGCCACCATGCAGGGTGACCTCAAACTCTGATGGTCGTTCTACCTGTTTACCAAGTGTTGCAGTTACATATGTGCAGTATCACATCTGACTTTGACAGTGACAGATATTAACAGTATATATAGTTAATTGCAGCAAATCATTTGAAGTATATATTGATGCCATTTCAGTGTTTATCTCCATACAGATATACACAAATACAGGTCAAAGTGAAAATGCAAATGTACTACCAGTGTTGTATAAAATTACCTTCAGGCTGTGTGAACAAGTCTTATCTGAGACACAAATGACCTTCATTTTCCACTGTGTCCCATTTCCCTATAGCTCATTGTATAAATACAAATATTCCACAATCTGAAAATACCTAGAATATTCTGGGTCCTATTACAATGGGATACTCAATCTCTAATGCTTTTATGGATATGGAAAGAACTTTACAAGGCTATAGTGAACATAAAAGTATATATTTTAAGTATGCTTTTAATCATACAATTGATAGTTATATACCATGTAACCACCACCCCTAAATAAAAATAAAGAAGATTTTCATCCCTTTGCTAAAGCCTTCTACCTATTTTTGAATTCCATATTTTATCTCCTTGCAACTGTGGTCTCATTTTTATCATTAGAGGTTACTTTGGCCTGTGTTTTCTTTATTTTAGGGAAGGGTTGTAGATTGGACTCCTAGTGATCCACCTGTGAACAGCCTCCTAAGAGCTGGGAGTACAGGTTCGTGCCACCACGCCTAGTCTCAATTGCTATCTCAGCCTGCCCTGGGGACGGGGCCAACATGATAGGCCCAGATTGAACCCCTGGTCCCTGGGCTGCCTGTAGGGCCTTTAATCCACTGAGCTATTTAGCTAGACCTATTCGTCTGTATTCAAATTACATGTAAATAGAGTAATATAGTATATATTCTTTTGTCTAGTTTCTAACAATTGAATTTTTCCTTATTGGTCAGTATTTCAATGTGTATATGTACTGTAATTTTTTTAAAGTTTTTTTTTGTGCAGGGTCACATTACGCAGCTTGTACTTGTAGTGATCCTCCTAATTTCTGTCTCCCTAGTGCTAGGATTATAGGTGTGCACCACCACGCTGGCTCAGTGTGCCTGGGAGCCGGCCAGTCCTGCATGGAGGGCCAGGAATCAGACCCTGGCCTCTGCACTTACCTAAGCTATACTGCAATTTCTTTTTCCATACTTTTTGTTTGTGTGCATTTGAGTTATTTCCAGTTTGGGACTGTTATAAATTAAGCTCGTATAAACACTTTTACAAATATATTTGTAGGACCACTCTAATAGCTCAGCAGATTAAAGCACCTGGTTAGACAGATGCAGTAGACAGGGTTCAGTCCCCAGCCTGTTGGCTGGCCCTGCCCCAGATGGTGCTGAGACAGCAGTTAAGACTGGGTGTGGTTGTTCACACCTGTAATCCCACCTGTTTGGGAGGTTGAAAACAGGCAGATCACTACAAGTCTGATCTGTGAAGTGAGCACCCTGTAGACCCTTAATAAAATACCAAAAAAAAAAAAAAAAAAAAAAAAAAAAAATATATATATATATATATATATATATATATATATTCATATTCATGGACATGTATTACTGATGGTAGAATTGTTGGATCATAATTTAGATAGGTGTATGTTACCAACAATTCTCCAAGGTGATTATAACATTTAATATTCTTTATGTATAAGAATTCTAGATGCTCCATATCCTTTCCAGCATTTGGTGTCAATTTCTTTTTAAACCACTGTTAGGTATATAATGATGCTTGATGGCTTTACTTTTATATTTCCCTCTTTTATTATGTTAGACACTTTGTACTCACTGTCCACATTCTTCATTCATAGTTATCTTTTTTATTCAAAATTGTTCTCTCTTTTCACTGGATTATTATTGTATTCTTTTGATTTGATTTTGTTTTAAAGAGCAAATAAAATAGCAAAAATAAAGAAACAGTAACATGCAACAATGTATATGGTAGAGATTTTCAAAATAAGAAAAAATTAGTAATGATTGTCCTATTTTGTATTTTTATCATCAGAATTGTTGCTCAGATTAACAGATTAGTTATGCAAGATTAGATAAATAATTGAACATTAATGCTTGCTTTTTTTTCTAAATTTTTATTGCATATTATTGTCTTCATAGTGGTTATTCATGGTACAAGATGTAGATGTGATATCCTGTCCAAAAACCATTAGTACAAATCTTTCTTCTCATTGAATTAAGAGAAAGTAGTTGTGTATTTATACAAAATGGGCCTTCATTTATATCCCTTTTTTTTAGTTCTGTCAGAAATGGGTATTCCATTGCCATTTAAATATTAGAGGTGCGTGAATTTGCCAAAATAATCCAGTATAGTGCATTAGTCCGTAATTGTAGTGGACTATCCCTAGGACTGGCAATGTCAGAAGTTGTTGACTTGAACCTTTTACAACTCAGCATATTAATATGGCTTTACTTTTTTTATACCTCGCTTATATACTTTTCTTCTGGATGGTTAAGAACAAGATAAAGCAAGACCTATATAACAAGAAATTTAACTTTTGTATCTGACAAGGTCAGTCAAATCCCCTCAGGATTTACCCTGAAGCCCTGTACTGTACTTTATAGATCCTTTCACATTGTCAGCCATGTGGGTGAATCACAGCCACTGCTTGACCAATTTGCTGTCTGTGAAAGACTGAGAGAATATTTTCTCTCAATGTGACTCTTCTTAGGCACTCTCTACATCATCAATCACTTTCCTCTGTGGCCTTATAATCTCCTTGATCATATAATTTGGGATATCACTGAGTTACAGGATGACACAGTACAGGTTCTCTTATGTCCTTAGTCTTTACTAACCTTGAATGGCTAGGGCCAAAATGTTGGCTGTCCTTGCAGCCCTTCCTTTTCTCTAGTTTTTGGTCTGCAAACTTAGGTTGTTAATCTTGCAGAAGAGAAGCTTAATGATATTATTACCCTATAACATAGGCACTTGAGCTTAACTTGTTCATCTGAACATCAAACATCTTAGACATAACATGGCACAGGTATTTTCCATTGAGTATTGATATGTTAAACTTTAAGTCCCTACAGAATGTGAAGAAAAAAATAAAAATTAAAAAAATAAAGAATATTTTAAAAAGTAGGAATAAAGAATTACATATTTTTACAAAACTTTAGAAATCTCACCAGCTTTGTAGCAGGACTATTTTTTTTTGTCTCTTGTTTTCATTTATTACCTGTTTTTTAAAAAAAACAAACACTTGTGAGACAGTGTAGCAGTAATTGATGTGACATGACAAGCAATACTTATTTAGAAGCCCAGAATGACAGGCATTCCAAGCATGACTGTAGTGTTACACATTGCTTGTCAGTGCATTTGCTTAGTTCACAGGTATCAGCATATAGTCAGGTGAGAATCTTATCAGTTAATTGCTAGCTTCAGAAAATCTGCTGATGTTTCTCAGGATCATTGCCTTAACCATCTTATGCATATAAGTGTATGGCTTTGGCCCTGTCATGTTTCCTAGCTTTTCTCCTTTCCATCTCTTCTGTGTTTAATCCTTTATCTCTCGCTTTCCATTTAATTGTGTTACACCTTTCTATTTTTATTTCTTCTTTTGAGTTCTTACACTAGAGAGACTATACAATATTTACACTTGTGAGTCTGGATACTTGCTTTCAATAAGTCTTAATTTTTTTCTTCACCTTTTTACCTTTTTTTAAATTTGTTTTAAAGAAACTGTAATTGATAGACACTTAAAAATAGTACACTTTAAAAGAACAAGATGAGAGGTATTCAACCATGGTTTTTGTATTATACATTGCTATCTGATGTTGCTCAGATTATAGATATTAGCATATGTAATTAGTCAAAATGAAAAATTTAAAAATTAACTGCTGTTTTCATAGAACTGTTGGAATTAGTAGTATAATCAACTCAGCTATTCTGAATATATACTTGCATGAGTTTTCCCTTTTCTTCTTCTTTGTTGTTTATTCCTTATGTCCAGTTTCTTTCTGTCTTACTATATAATACATTTTAGATTTTATTTATTCTTTCAGCTTCTTACAATTGGGAGACTGTATGATACTTATGTGGTTATGATTTATTTCACATATGCATATTGCCTCTAGTTGCATCCATTTACCTATGAAGGCCTCAAGTTTGTCTTTATGGCTGAATAATACTGCATTATATAAAAATATTGTATCTTTTTTTATCCATTCTTTAGATGATGGGTTTTTTGGTTGTTTCTAAGATTTGGCTATGACAGATTCTGTTGCTGTAAACATGGGTGCACATACATATCACTGTGGTGTGATGTTTTCAGTTCTTTTGGAAAGATACCCAGAAGAGGAATAGCTGGATTGAGTGGATTTCCAGTGTTTTGTAAAGATTAGAGCAGAAATTAATGCAGTTGAGATAAAGAAAACAATACAAAGATTAATAAAGAGCTGGTTCTTTGAAATTAAATAAAATTGATAAACCTGTAGCTAACCTCATCAAAAAGAGGAAAGAAAAATACTCAAGTTGAAGCAATAAGGAATGAAAAGGGCAAAATTGCAACAGATCCTGTGGAAATAAAAGATCATCAATAGCTATTTTGAAAATCTTCACTCTCACAGAATTGAATAAACAGAAAATAATGGTCAGATTCCTAGGTAGGTACAGATTACCCAACTGAACCAAGAAGTTGTAAAAACTCCGAATAACACACTATCAGGCAATGAAATTGAAAGTATAAAAAGAAATTACTAACTTCTTAACAAAAAGAAGAAGCCCAGGTCCTGATGGATTCACAGCTGAATTCTACAAGAAATTTAGAGATTTAATCTCAATACTTCTCAAACTCTTCAATGAAATTGAAAAGGAGGCATTACTCCCTAAATCTTTCCTTTTTAGATTTATTTTTTTTCATTCAAAATTCTTGTATTCTGGGTTATCATTGTATTCCTTTTTAAAAATTTTGATTTGATTTGATTTTTTTTTTTACTGATCAACCATATTTATTTAATGTACTCTTAACATTAGACATTTTAGTGGGAATAAAAAAAATCAGTAAACAAGCATTTCAGTGCTCTCCTCTTACTGCAGCCATATAAACCAACTGTAACAAGTGATATAGGTTTCATCTATAATTTTTAAAGCATTCCAAGAGCTGATATAGTCCAGAACTATAGAAAACAGCCAGCCACAAATAAACTAGAAGGTAAATGTAAATACAACTGTGGTTCTTATTTTCTTTCATACAGTCCCAGATAATCCCAAATAACTTTATAAATACCTTATGGAAAAAAATTAAAAATCTATCAAAACTATTTAAAATATTATGCAGAAATGTCAAATTTCCTTCAGTCAGGCCAGAAATCACCACAAAATTAATGGTCATCGTTACAAACAGAATGAGTGGAAGTTTAAGTTGAAGACAACCAAAAAAGCCCCAGTAACTTTTTTTAATATCATTTACTCAAATACACTGTGAATAGGAATGATGATAGCACAGGAAGCAAAAATAAGTTTGCAATTGAAGTTTCGAGAAGCCCATGGAAACAATGCCCTCCTATGTTGTAGACACCAAAGAAAAACTCTCCTAGTGGGTTAAGATCATCACTCCGGTCATCTCCGTTCATTTGGTCATGCAAGGTGTTAGCTATTTTCACTTCCCACATTACAAAGTTAGTCCACAGGAGGAGCTGGCAGATCCTGTCCATTATGAGGGCTGCTTGGCTTTCCTGGCAGGTTGGATCTTCTTAGATTGGGAGGTCTCAGTAGGAACAGGATCACTGCAATAACCATCCAGGTCATCAAAATCATAGTAATACTGACGTCACTGTCACTGGAGGGTCCTGGTAGCTCCTGAAGGCATTCTGTGTCGATGCAGTAGGACTGTGATTGCCACAACAGATTGATCAGCCTTCTCATTGAATGTTCATGAGAGCAAACACCTTCACAGGGATCAAATCTTCCTTCTACCATGATTGCCCAGTTTGATTTTACTTGACTGTTTAAATCCGCCCAGAAAACAACCAACGGGGCGGGGAGGGTGAGAGCCGGGCCCCAGTCTCGGTAGAAAGACCGCCTGGGGCTTCTAGAACGCTGCGGCTGCTCCGGACACCACTACCGCAGCTACCGTTCCTGTTGATTTGATTTTAAAGAGCAAAAACAAATAGCAAAAGCAAAGACAGTAATGTACAACAATACATATATGGTACAGATTTTCAAAACAAGAATAACAAATTAACAATGGTTATGTATTTTTATCAACACTGTTGCTAAGATAATTTTTCCTTAGTTATGCACGATTAGGCAAGTAATTGAACATAATTTTCCTGATGCCAAAACTGGAGACAACCAAGAAAGAGAATTACAGGCCAATACCATTATATTCTTGATTTCTATATATCTTTCTGTATTAACCATGGAAGTCTTTTCAGATATATTTGAGTCCCTCTTACCCCAGGTACTGAGGATTGTGTCCCCCTAACCTGCCCTTCTGGAAATTGAAGCCACACCTTGTGCATGCTAGGTAGACACTCAACCACTGTGCTGTGTCACCATCCGTTTCATTTCCCAAATTGCCCTTGCTGGCCCTTAAGTTTTAGTACTTGGTACTTCAGCCTCCTGAGTAGCTTACATTGTTAGTGTGCATCACTATATACCTAACTCATCCTTTTTGATAATTGTCTTAGTTACTCTTCTCTCTTTGCTGGGACAAATACCAGACACTCAAATTGAAGCAGGGAAAAGTTTATTTAGCTCACAGTTACTGCAGGTTTCAATCCATATTCTACTGGCTCCAAGGCAGAGTGATACAAGGTAGAGCATTTTCATGGTGGGGGGCAAAGAGCAAGAGGGGGCAAAGAGCAAGAGCTCATGGGAGAGGTAGCAGCAGCTCAAGCAGCTAGCTTTTCTTCCCACCTTACATTGTAATGCAAATTACCTGCCCCAGGGCAGGTGCAGCTTGCACAGTCACAGTGTTCAGTCAAAAAGTCCAGAAGCTGCCCCAAGACTGCATGAGACTTTGGGAGAGGGGGCAACTATACACAAACCATAATACTCTTAAGCAAAAATCTTGCATTTTGATGAAACTGAATATAGATGATCTTCAAATTTTGGTAGGTTATGATTCTGTATACTGAGCATAAGTTGAAAATATGTCAGAACTACATTTAGTGCTATCCAGTGATAAGAGTATTTACCTGGCACAGGCAAGCCCTTTGTTTTCCATTACTGTCAAAAAATGTATTTACGTTACATTTGCCCTAATCTGCCATTTATTATACAGTTTATACTGAAGCAGATGAATTGTTTAGCCTCTTTGATTAGATGAGTACTAGGAATTATAGCTCGCTGTCACTGCCCAGCACTGTGAGAGCGTATACTATTACCAACTCAGAACATGATTAAAATTTCAAGTTCAGTTTCCTTTGAGTCTGTTTAGCTTTCATACCATCATAAAATTGGAAAAGTTGATAGTAGATGGGTAAGGCACTATTTCCTTTTGTGATTTAACTTTACTCCCTGTTTAGATTTTTAAAATATTTTTTATAATAAAAATACATTCTTGCTATGTAATTCAGGCTGTACTTGAACTCACTATATAGTCCCAAGCTGGCCTGGAACTTGTAGCAATCCTCTTGGCCCAGGCCCCTGAGTACTGGGATTACAGGTGTGCCTGACCTGTATAATATAAATTTAACATTAAATCCTGAAAAAAAATAAATCCCTGTACAATTGGTGTACCCCCCCAATGGTATATCAAATGGAAAAATAGGCTATTCAACTGTGTATTTATGTAAAACTTTCCTGGCATATTCTAGAATGTTAATTGGTAGGTTAACCAAGAAGTTACTCAGAATTGGGATAAATAATGATATACTTATAAAAATATAAAGTTTGAAATATTGTAAGCTAAAACTTTTATTTTTAAATATTTATGGTAAGATTCTTTGAATGTAGGCCTGTTAATTATGACCCCATGTGATCTATCATCTGTATTTCATAATTCATTGATTGATGTTTTTTTTAACTTTCACTCCAAGTAAAATGAAAGGTTTTTGTAAGGCAAGGTATATGGAGTCTTTACAGCTTTTAATGATTCCCCTACCCTGTTTTTGACACTTCACTTGCCTTAATTCAGTAGCAATTTTTTTTACAACTTTTTAAAAACTTAGCATTCATCATTTCATGTTATTTCAATAAGAAGTACAACTGGCAAAAGTAGATACAGAAACAGATGGCTCAGTGGAATAAGCGCTTCCCTGGCAAGTGCAAGGGCCTGAGTTCAATCCCTGGTCCCTCCAAAAAAAAAAGTAAGGACAAATATAAGTGACTTCTGGTGGACATACTACGCAGTAGGTGTGAACTTGAGCATGTGAGTTTTAAGAACTGGATATAATTTAGTCTTGTAAGAGTAGTTCAGACTGGTTTCTAGTTTAGATGATTAGAAAAAGATTTAAAAATTGATATGTATAAATATTATTTTTGGGTGGTTATTAATATCAGGATTCTTCAGAAAGGCTGAATGAATAGGACAAATATACAGAAGTAGATGAGGAGATTTATTTGGAAAATTGGCTCACATGATTAGAGGTTGAGAAGCCTAACAGACTGTTTACACTGTACTGGATACCCAGGGATGATGGTAGCAAAGCTCCCAGCAAAGGATGGTGTTTTGGGGCGGCACTGGTGTACTTAATAGCTGAAGAATGTAAAGTTCCTGATACAGGAGAAACAAAACACCCAACCTGTTAGATATGAAAGGTGCCAAGTTTGTGGTTCCACAACATTGAGGAATGAAATCATCAACCAGAGACAGTTTGGAGAGATTTTAAGGAAAGAAAAATAGCTCTGGGTTTCTGGGAGTAGTCTTGAATAGGGGTGGTCACTGATGGCCTTTGTCATAGGTAATTTATGTAGCAAAGTCACAGTGTGGGTACAATGTGGTCAAATTATAATTATAGGATTACAGGTATAGCCAGTTAGCAATACTAATCCTGGTAGGGAAACAAGTCATATAGCACCTAAGTGACTAATTTCTGTCTACACTTACTGGACCAGTGATATTAATTATAATGTAATCTTAAATTACTGCTTATGCCTTAGGGAAGCCTATAGGCCTGACCGTTGAATCTTTATCTTGAGGCCTGGCCTTTTTCGGGTGTGCCTTTAAGGCACAGTTCTGATATATTTATTTTTATCCTACTTTGTTGACAGCCCAATCCCCTGACTATATTACTTTCTATCTAACTTAGGTGCCTGTAATATTCTGATGTCATAAAGCAAGAGAAGAAGAGTGTATCTCAGTTCTGGAAGGGAGAGAGAGGCAGACAGCAAGACAGGCAGGTGGACAGACAGAAAGACTGATCAATTCACTTTTCCTCTTTTTTGTTATATTCTGGTACCCAGCTAAATGATGGTTCCTGCCCACATGAGGGGGGCTGATCTTCCCCACTTAGTCCTTCTAGATTCACATGTCAGTCACCTGTGGAAATAACTTCACATCTACATCCCAAAATAATGCTTTACTTGGGTGTTCTTTAATCATCAACACCTGAAGTTAACTATCACAGTAATTTTTAATATTTCCCATGACTTATTTTCTAAACTTAACATACATATATGTATATATATACACACACATACACATGTATATCTATATATCTGTATGTATATATATCTTGTAATAATACATAATAGTATATCCATGTCATTCAGAAAATTATTTGTGTAACACATACTGTAAAATATATATTTCATTTTTAAATATTTTAAATTCCCCCATTTTTACTTAAAACAATAATGACATACAGTTATTTCAGTCTAGTCACAGCCATGTTATCTGAATTAGTTTTTTTCTAACTCATTTTAAATCTTAGCTAATTTAGAGAAGTTGGAAAGTACAATTTAAGGAAGGAAAATAATCAGTTTTTACCACTGGAAATTAACTGTTTTGAAAAGTTTTTTTACCGTTTTATTTTTTACTCTTTTCAGAATCTTTGAATTGCATTACTTTAATCTGGTTAGAGAACTATATATCCCTATTCAGCTTTATTACTGAAAACATTATGAAAAAATAAATTCCTTGACATTTTCTGTTTCTCTTCATAATTTGAATTTTTAAAATTTTTTAATGATAACTAAATGTGCAAATAATACATTATATTTTTTAACGTTCTTTTGAAAACAAAATATATGGTATCACAACCAGAAAGGGCAGTTACTGGAGGCAAGGACAGAAATCATATCAAAGTGGTGTAAGGGCTGGTGAGGTAGCTCAGTGGACTGAAGTGCCTATTTAGGTAAGCACAGTGACCACGGTTCCACCCCAGGCATGCCACACCAGCCCCACCCAGAGCTGCCTGAGCTGGCCACAGAGTCTGGGCAGAGTCGTGACTTAGGGGATAGGTCTGTCTGTGGATGCTGAAGACAGGAGAATCAGTAGGAGTCCGATCTACATAGTGAGATCCTTAACAACGAAATACATTTAAAAAAAGAAAAAAAGATGGTGTAAATCAATTATACTTAGGCCTTCCATTCCAGATTTTAAATCTCTGAAATAGATTTGACTTCAGACATTACTTAGGAGAGATTCATCAGAGACACACACAGGATTTGTAGGCTACACAATAAGAGGAAAAAGATCTTTGTAATTCTAATAGTTCCTTTGTATTTTGCTTCCTTACATTTGAATGGTTGGCCATTTTAGCCAACTGCTCACACACAAGCATTTTTTTTCCCTTTGTACAGCCATAGGTTTCTAAACTAAAAGGCTTTAGAAAATATGATCCTAATAGGTCATCTCATTTTTACTTTATGCTTCACTGTTGCATTATCAGTACACGGCTTTGAAGATGTTACATTGGAAATGTCAGTAGAAACAGATAAAGCTAGGTAAATCTTCCTTAATTTCTTTTTGTTGCCCTCTTAGCAATTCTCTGTACTCCCTACATCAAAATTTCCTAGTAGCTTTCTTACTTCTTTCAATATAAGTTTTTTTCTTAGCCAAAGGGTGACAGACTATAATAGCTCTTGTGGTGATAGTGCAGTGCAATGAACAAATGCTGTGTCCTTTTTATACTTTATATGTTGGAATCCTAACCCCTAAGTGTTGGTATTAGGATGCCTTGTGAATGGTATTTACCTTCAGTCTCTCTAGTAATCTAGAGATTTCTCACCAGAACTTGACCACTCTGACTTGTATCAGACTGTGAGAAATAAATTAGACTTATATCTTCCAGAACTGTGGGAAATAAATATCTATTTTTTTGTAAGATACCCAGGCTGTGGTGCTTAGCAACCTGAATTGACTGTATGCACTGCTAATTTCATTCATGCAGGTATTTTCTATTCTAGATTTCTCACACAGCAGAATCAAGGGGTTGCAACAACAGAGACCTTGTGGCCTGCAAGCTACAATCTATATTGCTCAAGCTAGCTTTGACTGGGCTCAACTGATCCTACCTGCCACAGCTTCCCTAGAATACTTTTTAATCTGGCCTTTTACAGAATGTTTGCAGATTTTTGATCTAACAAGTAAAGAAACAACTGAGAATTAATGCATTGTGTTTCTAGGCAGACTTTAACCTGGTATTTCAAGTTAAGGTTCCTTATAGCACCTGAGCTTTGAATAGTATTACAATGTAAAATAACCCTAATTACTTTAAAATGGTCTGGGAAATAATACAATGTTTAGGAGACGCATGTTCCTTTAATAGCTGATGTGAAGCAGTTCTTACGTCCTTTCCTAATTTGGGGTTCTTGCTACAGCAGTTACAGAAATAAAGAAGGTAAGAGGTAAAGGAATTAGGAAGGTTGGTTCATTTTGATTTGAGTTGGCAATGAAAATATGGTCATTAGGCAAGTTGCACTTCTCTCAGTGTTCAATTAACTACTGTCAGTTCAGAGTTGTGTGGATAGGCTTTTTATTGTTATTGTCAGTTGTAGCTCTGATTCTATGTGAAGTACATTAAAGAGATTGTCTTGTTCATTGCTGTATTTTCGGTAACAAAAACAGTATGTGATTACAACACAGTAAATTCAGATGTAAGACTATTTTTGTATCAGGATTTTTTTAAAGGTCTGGAGTTAGTTGTAGCTTTAGAAAATTGTCAGTAAAAGGTATTAAGTTTTTGTGAGGAATTCACCTTTTTAGTCTAATCATTTTAAATATTAATCCTCTCAGATTAATGGGAGCAACCATATTGTGAGTTTAGTAAAATTTCTTTGTTTGGTGCCTGACAACTAATGATAAATTGATGTAAAATGTTTAGGTTGTACATTTCTATTTTACAACTTTCTAGTTTTTTTCTGTATTTAGGACAGGGTCTAGTCTCACTGTGTAGATCAGAGTCATAGTGATCCTTTTGTTTTCAGCCTCCCAAGTGTTGGGATTACAAATGTGCACCACCACACCAGTCTCCATCACTGTCTCAGTGCACCCCATGGGCCAGGGCCCGCACAGCATGCTGGGGATCGAACTCGTGCTCTCTGCTTAAGCAGGCACTTTAGTCTGCTGAGCTATCAGGCTGGTCCCACAACTGTTTTTTTTTTTTTGGCGGAACCACGGATCCACAACTGTCTTTAAATGATCTTTGACTTTGTAAATTGCTGTGGGTTCTAGGTTAACGATTGTCATAAACAATTCAGTTGTTTCTTAGGCCGGGGAGATGGCTCAGTGGAATAAGTGCTTCTCTGGCAAGCACAAGAGCCTGAGTTCAATCCCCTGTTCTGCAAAAACAAAAAACAATTCTGTTGTTTCTTGTTATTTATGCTCACCCATGCAAAGCCACTTAGAATTAAGTTGAATTTCACTCATGTTAAGAAGTATCTATTAGCTGGACAAGGGTGGTACATATGTGTGGGAGTTTGAGACTATAGGATCACATGTTGTAGTCCAACCTGGACAACTTAATGAGTTAGCAAGACACTGTCATGAAGAAAGAAACAAAATGGGGGAGGGGGGCCTAAAGATACAGCCCCATGCAATGATCCTGGGTTGAAGGTTCAATTCCCAGCACTTATACTCCTCCTCAAGTAAGTTATATGTATGCAATTTTATGTCTCATGTGGTTCATGAGAGATGGTGTAGAATGAAGCGAACAAGCTCAGTATGTATCAACATCAAAAGGTTAGATTAGAGATAGCTTGATACCAAATTGTTTGTCATGGCAAACTCCACCTGTAAACAGTGGAATAAAGTAGCCAGATGGAAGTTAAATGTAGAGGAAGATAGTACAGTTTCATTTGGTGAGGAAAATACTAATTCACATTGATTATTTCTTTGGATTTGTGAAGATAAAATCCAAAGAGAATTGAAATGGTTCTTAAACTCATATGTAAACAGCATATTAAGGCTTTTTGTGTTTTTTCATTTTAGTATTGTACTGTCATTCTGTCTGTCTGTCTGTCTGTCTGTCTGTCTGTCTGTCTGTCTGTCTGTCTGTCTATCTATCTATCTATCTATCTATCTATCTATCTATCTATCTATCTATCTATCTATTCATTTATTGCAGTACCAGGGATTGAACTCAGGACTTGGTGCTTGCCAGGCAAGTGCTTATTTTTACTAAGCTACCTCCCTAGCCCTCCTGTCATTTTATTTAAAACAAGTGAGATACTTGAATATAAATTATTGAAAGAATAAGCCCACTATTATATGTAATCTCCACTCCATATGTTAAGGCAGAAGAATGGCTGTGAGTTCAAGGCCAGCCAAGACTTCCCAGTGAATTCAAGGCCACCCTGAACTAACAAGTGACATCCTGTCTCCAAAAAAAGAGAAGGAAAAAAAATAAATAACTAAAAAAAGAAGGAGAAAAAAAAAAAAAAGGAGGGCCAGCCAAATAGCTCAGTGGATTAAAGTACCTTTAAGCAGATGCAGGGGCTGGAGTTCAATCTCTCTTTTTTTTGTTTTGTTTTCTTGTGTGTAATTTATCTTTTTAATCTGGTTACTTTTAAGATTTTACTAGCAATTTTAAACAATTCATTTGTTTCTTGGTTTCATTTTTTTTCACATTCCTTGTACTCAGAGATATTTGAATTTATTGTATTTAGTGACATTTTCATAACACAGTTTTTATCCATTATTTGTTACATGTGCATCTTTTTACATAGAAAACTTCAGTTGCGTATAAGTTAAAATGCTTGAAGTGCCTCTGTGTCGTATATTAGTTTTACTGCCTTTTCTTTCAGTTCACTGTTTTTGTGTTTTTCTCATCCAAAATACTTTTCATGTAACACCTATGGGGTGTTTCAGTTGTAGTTTTTAGCTAAAGAAGTTTGAGTGCCTTTACATTTTTTATGTATGTGTTTTTAAGTTTTTAACGTAGAACTATAGTACAGTTATAAAACTGTTATACTGTTCTGTTTTGGTCATTTAATATCTCCCACTTTAGGGTTCATTTCTTAAGTGGTTGATTGTTCCATATATTATAGAACATGTTTTCCTGCTTTGTATGTGTCTTAGTTACTGTTCTCTCGTTGCTGGGACAAATACCCAACACCCAAAATGAAGGAAGAAGGAAAGGTTTATTTAGCTCACAGTTACTGCAGGTTTCAGTCTGTACTTGGCTGGCTCAAAGGCGGAATGACAGACACATGGCAGAGAGCATCAGTTCATGGTGGCAGAACAACAACAATGCAACAAAGAGCAATAGCTACAGAAATTCTGTCTCTCTTATATTACATTCAGGCTTTCTGCCTCAGGCTGGGGGAAGTACTCATACCCATAATCCCAGCAGTACTCAGACCCATAATCCCAGCCTTGTATCACACATAAGGCCAGTGGATCATGTGTTAATCACAAACTCTAGAAGTCCCCACCCCATGACTACATGAGGCTTTGGGGAGCAACTAGACACAAACTATAACAGTATGTTTCATGATTTTCCACTGGAGGTTGAACATTGTAAAATTGGCCTTATTAGGTGCTTTTGTATGTATTTTTTTTTTGTTGTTAAAAATGTTACGCTCTGGCTATTAGTTATTTGGGAACAGTTTGAATCTATCAAAACTTACTTTTAATGAGTATAGATAATCATTAAAAGTAAAATTTGATTATAATCACTAAAGTAAGAAAGGATTAGTCTGTAGATCCAGTAGAATCCTTGCTGCTGAGTTAAAGTTTTTCTGAATACTCACTTAGTGTCTAGTGGGGTGTTTCAATACATCCTGTAAGGAACAGTTGCTGTTCTTATCTATGTGACTGTTTGGTATTCTTCCTCTGATTCTTTTGAGTGATTATTTTCCTGGCCTTGGATAATTTCCTCACACATATGCATGGATAGTTGTTTACTGAATACCTGAGGAACTCCCTTTCTAGATCTTGAGTTTTTTCTGGATACTGTTTCTGTCCAATAAACCTTGGTCTCCCTGAACTCCTTTTCTCTGTCTATTCAGCTCAGAAAATTTTTTCCTTCTAGAATGAAGGCTGGAACACTTATCAGGAGGTTAGCTGATAAATTGTAGGGCATATATAATATGTTTCCTATTTTTCATGGATCATTCTTCTTTACTGAATAATGTTCAGCATCTTGAAAACTGTAATATATGTTATCCTTTTTTGTTGATTCAAATAGGAATAGTGTATTTAGTTTTTTTGCCACATAGTCATGAAAAGTGAAAGCTGAGATGCTGAAGTTTGTGATTTAGTATTTAAATAATTCCAGATGATATACTAAATTAGATCATAGCTATGAGTGGAGTAGAAATGGGAGGGCAATTGAATATTATTCCTGAGGACTTTGAAGTTAACTAAATGGCTTTGGGTGGAGGGTAAGGCTTAAACCAAAGACCAGTATTGTGATATTTTAATATTGCATGTTTTATGTATTTGATTAGGGAAGCATCCTTAAAATTATATTAAATTGTCTTATCTTTTAGAACCTTCTGATAACTTAAGAGAGATACTCCAAAACGTGGCCAAATTACAAGGAGTATCAAATATGAGAAAGCTAGGACATCTGAATAACTTTACAAAGGTAAGTAACTTGAACTATCATCTAAAATTTCTTACTCTTTACCACACCTAATAGTTATCATTTTAAAGTTTTTTCTCTTCACTCAGTGTTCTTTTCTTTTTTTACCCATGAAGTTTGTAGTGTTTTTGTTGTGTTCATAGGTTTTTTCTTTTGTTGTTGTTTGTTTGTTTGAGGCACGGTCTCTTAATTTCCAATGCTGGTCTCAAACTCCTGGGCTCAAGCATTTCTCCCGTCTCAGCCTCTTGAGTTGCTGGGATTACAGGTACATCTTATCATGTCTGGCTGTTACGCATTTTTGAATTTTAAAATGCATTTGAATATTGGAACTATATGCTTGGTATGTTATGTTAGAAAAATATGGTGGGTTCAGACAGGTTAAAAATACAGTCTTTTATTCACATATTTACATATGTGTGTAGGGTTTTCCTGTTAACTTTTTTTTTCTTTTTTTTGGTGGAACTGGGGATTGAATTCAGGCCCTTCAGGCAAGCGCTTATTCTACTGAGCTATCTCCCTGGCCCCTCCTATTAACTTTATAATATCTCAGCGTTTTTGTACGTATTATGTGTGTGTATTTTTATAGATATAACCATAATTGTAACAAAAATATTAGAATTGCCTTCTGCTTGTACTGATGCTATATTCTTATTACTTATATTTAATTAGAGCCCAAAGTAAATTGTAGTGATACAAAGTCTCAAGTTAAGCTTCTGGAGTTCTATGTCCTGGTCCACAAACTCAGTCAAACACTAAAAACGTGTTGTTTTAGGTGATGCCTTAAAATAGAAAACTCTGGACTTTTTGGAATAAAGTTATTTTCCTCTTTTAAATGTCATATATAAGTTATTTTTAATATAGGAATAATTTAAAAACCAGATAGCTGTATTTATTAAAATTTGTCTATAGTAAGAGGGACCAAGTGCTAAGCAGGGATCTGAGGAGCTATCCTATGAATAAAATATATTGACTTTAGATTTAACAAAAAATATTTTGACTAATGATATGGTGGAAAAAGCATGAGCTTTTTTTTTTTCTGGTACCAGGGATCAAACTCAAGACCTTGCATTTGCCGGACAGGTGCTTAGGCCATTAAGCTATCTCCCCGGCCCGAAAGCATGAGCTTTTGATCAGATAGATGGAGATCAGTCTAGCTTTGATTAACTAGCAGGGCAATCTTGGGAAGATTTCATTACTTGTGTAATATTACTGGCATTAGAGGCAGGATCTCAGTATGGAATGTGGTACATGAAATATGTACTATAAAAATTCACTTCAACCTGTGGTTTGTATTATTTTATTTTGTACTTTATGGCACTTTTCCAGTTTTTGAGTTAGCTAAAATGGTGAGTCTGCTTAATAGCTTGATTTGTATGTTGATGAACCATCGTAAGTAGCTGTTCTTCAATGTCATCCATATTTACATGTTGGGCTAGCTAATTATTTGTTTGGGGAGGCTGCCCTTCCATTAAAAGATACTTGCAGTATCTGTGGTATTTTCTCACATGCAAAAATGTTTCCTGGGACAAAATTGCCCCTGGTTAAGAAGAACTACTGTGAATAAATGTCTATATTTTATTATAAAGTTTTTTTTTCCTACATGCTAGTATAAAACATTGAATTTAATTATAGTGTGTTTCTGAAATTTGTTCTTTTACAGTGTTGTAAGTATTACTGGATTTTTAAATACTTATTAAGCTATTATTTGTATAAAATCTGTAAGTTTGTTTCCTTATTGAGTAAAATTTAGAAATTCTTTTAGATTATAAAGCTAAAAGTAGCTTTGCAGTATGAGAAATAAATTGCAAGATGCTGTGTATAGCTTTTACTTATCTACCTCAAAACTTACCACATAATAGGTATTAAATTGTATTATGGGAAGACATTGCACATTTTAGGTACACGGTTTTATTTTCACAGCATGTTTTGCTATTTTGTGAAAGCCTAGCTGTTGGGGTTAAGCTTCCTTAGTAGATATGATGCTAAAATGTTGTATAGGGTGAACTTCAACTCAAAATCCTCCCTTTAAATTTGAAGAGAGGGAGCTAGTGATGTGATGCTTTAGCCATGTGAGTGTCACACACCATGCTTGCTTTCTGACATCACTTCATAAAAGTAATGTGTATAGCAGACTACTGATGAATATAGTATTACTATTTTTAAAACTGACAACATCCCCATAATATAAACATCTAATTTTTTTTTTTTTTTTTTTTTTTTACAAAACTGGGGATTGCACTCAGGCCCTTGCGCTTGCCAGGGAAGTGCTTATTCCACTGAGCCATCTCCCTGGCCCCCCAAGACTTAATTTTTAACGATGAAAATATTTTATCTCTTTTAAATTCTAACGTTTTTCTTTTCCTGTATTTATAGTAAAAGCTCAAGAGTCTTTGATTTCTTTTTTTTCCCCAAAGGAAGTATAAGCTAAATACAAAAATTCTAAAGTGACAGAACAATTTAAAATAAAAAGTGAAAATACTCCCTGACCATATCTGTCCTTTTTGCTAATCCAAAAATACCATTTTTCAGAATTAAGTTCTTACTAGAAGGTATATTTATCTTTTCTCTGGCATAGGTATAAATTGTGTGTGTGTGTGTGTGTGTGTGTATGCGCGCACGCGCGCACGTGCTTAGTTGTGAGATCGACAAAGACAGAATGAAGTGTTTAATGCTGTTTTATTTTCCATTTATTATGCATACACAAAGTTGTTTTGGATAAGAACTTTATATGTATGTATATGTATAAATAATATATATGTGCATATTAGATGTGTATGTTGCTTTTTTATTTTGAATCTTAATATACCATAGGATGTATTTTTTGTATATATCTTTTTTTGTAGTTGGCTGTGTATATGTTTAACTCAATTTCTATAAAGCTATGGTATGGAATTCTGTATGAAAATTTTTTTAAGGTTTGGGTTATTATCTTGTTTACTGAGGGAGAAGTAGTTATTTAACCTTCAGAGCAATATAAATAAAATGAGGCTTTCATTGAAAACTACCCAGTGTACCTTAATACCTTTAAAAAGATGGTGACATTAATAAGCATCACAGAACATTTTTTTTTTTTTTTTTTTTTGTCTTTTTGAGACAGGGTCTCACTATGCAGTTCAGGCTGGCCTTAAACTCACTTTGTAGCTCAGGCTGGTCTCGAACTCATAACAATCCTCCTGCCTCAGCCTCCCAAGTGCTGGGATTACAGGCATGTGCCACCACACCCGGCTTCACAGAACATTTTTAATTACCTAGAAGTGATTTGCAGTTGTGATCAAACTTTTTCAGAATGTAATACTGCTGATGCTTTAATCTCTTGTGTATATTTTAGTATTTGTGTAAGAAAGTGCTATACATTAGTTATAACAAAAACAGGTTAAGTTTGCAATGTATTAATTTATCGAATCTGTATGGTTAAGGTGTCTTGAAACTGTCTGATTGACATTTGTATTTCAATAAAATAAAAAAATTAAAAAAAAACAGGTTAATTCACTGATGTTGGGCATAAATTTATATGTGTAAATAAACCAGTTCACATTATAAAACACCATTACTTTGCTTTATTTATTTTATTTTCCTGATTTACTGGAAATTGAATGTAGGGCTTTACTCTGAGTTACATCCCCAGCCAGTTTTTACTTTGGAACAAGTTCTTACTAAATTGCCTGTGCTTGAAATTGTCATCCTCCTGCCTCAGCCTGGTAGAGTACTGGGATTATAGATTGGTGCCATCACTCCAGGCTTTATTTTTGAAGTATTTTTGTGGTGCTAGGTATCAACCTAAATTCTAATATACGATAAACAAGTGCTGTACCATTAAGCCATACTTTTTGGCACTTAACCCTATTTAAAAATGAGATTTTTGTAGTAATATTTGTTTTGCTTGTATAAAAATTACTTTTAGCATATTGTGCTCAAATAATTGTAGACTTCTCTTCTTATTCTAAGTCTTAAGTTTTTTCTTAAGTCTTAATAACCTCCGGTGAGAATAGAACAGACCAATTACTGCCACTTCTTCATAATACCAATGAGCCAAGATAGGGAGCGCGAGCACACCTGCAGCCACCTGCCAACCAGAGTGATGGGTGGGATCTCAAGGGAGGTGGCTCCAGACCCAGTCCTCTGTTGGAGGAGTATCCACAGTGGAGCAAAGGTTCTTGATGGTCTCATCAATGGACATGATCAGAGGCTGTTCTCAGCTACACCATAGCTGGCTCTCAAACAGAAGCTTCAAAGTTGTGAGTAATCTCCTCATTGTTGATGTCTACCTCATAACATATGCCACCCTGGGCATGCCGAGCCTGTAGTTTGTTCAGGATGCTTGTGGCATCAAAGCAAGCATTGCCACATAGCTGGCGTGGGATAATCTCCAAGGCATTAGAGTATGCCCTGATCAGTAGCTGCTGTTTTCCTGGAGTAGTCTTTGAGTAATCCTGAAAGTATTTAGAGAGCTCCATCTTGATGGCTCCACCACCAGCCACTGCATCATTCTTAATGGCCCTCCTGACAATCATGAAGGCGTCATGCAGAGACCACTGTATCTCCTCCATTAACTGCTCAGCTCCACCATGGAGGATGAAGGTGCAAATCTTGGCCTTGGGGCAGCCAGTGAAGAAATTGTACCTTTCACTTCCAGTCTGGGTCTCTTCGAACAGCTGGCAGTGGCCCAGCACATCTGTTGATAGAGCATTCATACTGGTCTGGCTTGAGCCTCTGCAGGCCATCATTGTCCTCTTCAAATACTCCTCAGGCACACGGCCGGTATAGAACATGTCCCTATCAGCAAAGAACTGGGTGGCCAGATCTCCAATAGGGAATTTGGACAAAATAACTGGCTCCAGCTTTATATGTCTTCTCTAACTTGTCATACACAATGTTCCATTCAGCATCAGCAATTGCCTGATAAGCGTCTACCGTGTGGACTCTGAGCTCAGCATTGTTTTTCTCAGCTTTCAGCTCAAGTTCAACATTTAATAAGGTGATCATGGGGTTATTATACTTTTAGGTTGCATTTCAAATCCAACGTAAGAGAAAGTCTTGAATGCAATACCAGTCACCAGCTGATAGTCTTCCAGAGCTGGATCTTTTGCCTTCTTCATTATAATCATCTTCCCCTTAGCAAATCATCTAGCATCATCACAGCATCAACTACCATCTTAGCAAAGAAGGCGTTCTACTGAGAGATCAGCTTGGAGCTCAGCCGCTATGGCACACTTCTCCAGCAGCTTCCTCTGCTCCACTTTATCTTGCTTCTTCACGGTCACAGCCATCTCCTTGATCTTGTTAATTGCCAACTGTGTAGCTGTTCAGAAAGCTCAGATGATGATCTGGGGCTGCAAACCTTCCTCCATGTAGGGTTTTACCTGCTTCAGAAACTGCAGCCAGCAGTGGTATGGAGGTGGTGCCTTTCCCAACCTCAGCATCTTGGGATTTGGCAATATCTACTAAAGTCTTTGCTGCAGAATAGATGACATTGAGCAGTTTCAAAATTGTGGCCCCATCATTAGAACTTGTTGCTTTGCCTTGGCCATCTACAATAAGCTTGTCCATGCCATGGGAACCTAGGGTAGTTCTTATAGCTTCGGCAATCACCTGGCAGGCACTAACGTTACTCACAAGTGGAAGGATACCTGGGAGCTGTCAATCCCTTCTTTCAACAGTGTAAGTAGTGTGGGCATCATTTGGGCAACTTTTTAGGGTCTCACTACTCTGTTCTCCGAATAATTGTGGACTTCTGATGATGTTTAAATTACTGTAGAAATAATAACAAATGTTATTAGGCAAATGTTAAATCCTACCAGCTTTTTTTTTTTTTTCTTTTTTCCTGGGGCTAGGAAACTCATGGCCTGAACTCATGGCTAGGACAGCACTGTACTACTGAGCCAGACCCCAAATCCCCTTGCCAGCTATATTCTGTCTCTTTATTTCCCAGTTCTATTTTCTCTTACTACTACTTTGAATCTTAAAAAAGGAGGGAGTAGCCCTCTCATCTAAGATGCATAATCTTTATTACTTTAAATTTTTTTGTTTTTGAAATATGATTTCACTTTGCAGTTCAGACTGGCCTTGAATTCATTCTGTAGCTGAGGCTGGCCTCAAAGCAGCCTTCCTACCTCAGCTTTATAGATGTGTACCACCATGCCCAGCACTGATGCATTGTTTGCTACTATTTTGAATCTTAAAAAGAAAATATCCCTCTTATTGCAAAAAACCCTAAAGCATGTGGTATGGAATCTGTGAAGAGTGTAGTGTCTAATAATTTGACATTGTAAGGATAGCTCTTAGCAATGCTAGATCTGATTGTTGTGGTTTATATTTCAATGTCTCATCTCCCCCAACCACCCCCCCTACCCCCCCACAAAGCTTCATGTTCTCATACTTGGGGCTTTTGGAAGGTAACTAGATCATGGGCGTATGATACACATCAGCAGATTAATCCAGTAATGGATTTATAGCAGAATGGGATGCTGAGATGTGAAGCTTGTTGGGAAGAGATGGGTTACTGTGTGTGAGTGTGTGTGCTTATGTGTTTATCCAGGTGTTGCTGTTGATTTCTGCCTGGGTGCTTACCTTGCCATGAGCGCTTTCACTTGCCATGTCACTCTGCTATGCACTCTGCCTCAGAGCCAACTGACTATGGACTGAAACCTGTACAAACTGAGCCAAAATAAACCTATTAACTTATGGATGTCAGTTTTTTTTCCCGCAACAAGAAAGTAACTAGGACACTTATTTTGTAGGTCTTTAACAATGAAAAAAATATATAGGGAAACTTATTATGAAGCATGTCCTTTTAAGGAAAGAAGATTATGATTCTTCTGGTGGTGAGGTATGATTAAGAGCTGAGTTCCCTTTTTGTGCAAGAAGTTGTAGGAGTCTTTGTTTAGCTACAGGGAAGGGAGAAGGATTAGGTTTTGTAGTGTCAGTGTGGGGTCTGCCATGGGCACAGATGTTTGAATAGAAGTTGGCTTTCTGTGCTGCAGCCTTTCCTTTCCACCTTAGTGTGTCAGGCTTCTCTTGGGTTGAATCAGCCTAGGCTCTAGCTTATCCCCTAGAGGGAGGAGAACCTCTCACCCTACAGCTGTAAGTAGTAGACTGATTGGGGGAGGCCCTGAGTGACTATAGTGAGCAATCTAGAAGGAAGTCTCATGTTTAACTGAGTTTTACCTCTTCATCCTAACCCTGTTTGGGGGATTAGAAAAATAAACAGGGCCAACCAGATAGCTCAGCAGATTAAAGTACCTGCTTACACAGATGTACAGACAAGAGTTCAAACCCCAAAGTGCCATGCCATCCCTGCCCCTGGGTCACGCTGAGAGGGGGATTGAGACTGGGAGTGGTGGCACGTGTCTTTAATCCCAGTGCGAAGGAAGCTGAAAACAAGGATCACTGTGAGTCTAATCTGTGTAGTGAGACTGTGTGGACCATGTACTAAATACACTAAAGAATAAAATTTAAAAAAAGCAAATAGCCTTTTATGTTCGAGATTTTCATAAGGTCAGAGATGGAGAGAAATTATAGCTTCTTTACAAATTCTCAAAATAGTAATATTAGCTCGAGTAGTTCTCATAAACTATCATGGATTGGCCTGATAAGCAGAGGTTAGTGTATTCGTCCATCCCTGACAAGTCTTAAATGCCCCACTGGATATGTAACAAAATCTTCCTGTGCTTAAAAGAAGAAGAAAAAATGATTATGATACAGACACATGCAGGAGAAGACTCCTTGTGGAATCACCAAAAATAGCCATGTGCTCAGGAAGAAGTCTTTGAGAAGTACACAAGCCCAAACCTAGAGTACTGCTAACCTGAAATCTTGAGAGTGGCTTGAAGCAGAGGGATGTAACAAGTTTGAGCCTAGCCTGGGTAACATAAAGACTTAATGAAGTCCTTTTGTAAACTTTTTTTTTTTTTAAGAGGATATATTGTGGATTTAATCTCCAGTATATCACTAAACAACAACAGCGCAGTACAAAAAGTCCAACAGCACTGTGATATAGGACTGTGGGCCTACAAAATCATGACAAAAGTTTTTTTATCCTAGTTTGTGGTTTTTATTTATTACAGTTTCTACAAATTATATACAGAGCCTTAATCATTTTACTGTCACATTTGTTGCAGATATTTTTAAAATACATTACTTAATGTTTGAATGGTATGTAATGTTTTAGTAGTATAGAAAATTTTTATTCTTGTAGCTCATGGGACATAACACCAGTTCTTTCATAAAGATATATTATTGTAGGTGTATGATACCCATGTTCTTTATAAAATTCCTTAGTGAATTATTAATTTTATTGTACCAAATAATGAGTACTCCATAATAAAACTATCAGAAAAACTATCTCGAATGTAAAAGGCTGTTTGCTTTTTTAAAATTTTATTTTATTTTTTAATATATTTATTACAGGGTCTACAGAGTCTCACTGCACAGATAAGATTCATAGTGATCCTCCTGTTTTTAGCTTCTCAAGCACTGGGATTAAAGGCACACACCACCATGCCCAGTTTGAAAGTAAAACATCAAAAATTTGAACATTGACATTTTTGATATAAAAAACCTAAAGAGCAACATGAATAAATTACTGTGTCACCTAACATGAAAATACCATTAGAACTCTACAAAACATCATTACTTCAGCTGTCACATTTGAGGGAGTCTTCACACTTCACAACAGCATGTCCCATATACACTTACTACTTTTATTGTTAGTACGTGTGTTTTCGTTTTCTGGTCTTTTCCAGGACATTTGACATCTTGCTGTTTTGTCAGGAGGTTTGTATCATATAATGTGTACTTAATAGTAACATAAAATAACAATAAAGTACAGCAAAATTAATATGTAGTACCCATTTACAGTAAAATCAGCATTTTCGGTGCACTTGCATATACATCCTAAAAGATAACATCAGAAATAAATTCCTATATGAACTACAGTGAAAATACCAATAGCACTCTACTACAGAAATAATCTTTGCATCAGTTTTCACTCTTAGGGCAGTCTTCACTCATGACAGCTTCATGCATGCGCCTTGCTTACACTGTACTTAGCTTTCTTTTTCCAGTGTGACAGGCCATTTTTGTCCCTCTCTCATCTTCCTGTGCTTGAGCTTCCTGCTGTATGGTACATAATGCAATTAGGAAAATATCAATAAAATAAAATATCAAATATGTAATGAGCACTTAGGATAGACATCAGCATTTTCACATTAGTTATTTACTTATTTACAAAACCTAAAAGATAACTTCAGAAACAAAAACCTTGGCTGGCCTGATAGCTCAGTGGACTGCTAGGCAGAGCACAGCAGCCTGGGGTTTGATCCCCTGCATACTGTGCTGGCCACACCCCTGGGGCATGCTGAAATGGTGATAGAGATTGGACATTGTGGCATGTGCCTGTAATCCCAGCACTTGGAAGGCTGAAAACAGGAGAATCACTATGAATCTATGTTCATTACATATTTGATATTTTATTTTATTGATATTTTCCTAAGTGCATACTGTACCATACAGCAGGAAGCTCAAGCACAGGAAGATGAGAGAGGGACAAAAATGGCCTGCCACACTGGAAAAAGAAAGCTAAGTACAGTGTAAGCAAGACACGTGCATGAAGCTGTCACGAGTGAAGACTGCTCTGAGAGTGAAAACTGATGCAAAGATTATTTCTGTAGGTAGTGAGACCCTGGAGACCTTGTAGACCCTATTCTAAATACAGAAAAGAAAAAAAAGGAGGGAAAGAAAGATCTCTGTGAACTACACATAAATAACAAAAGTCCCCCACAGCAATGATCTTTGCTCCAGCTGTTATACTCCAGGCAGTCTTAACACATGAAAACTGCATGTTCCATACAAATACTGCTTATACTTATAGCACTTATGGTTTACTTTTCTGTCCTTTGCTATAGAGCACAGATGACATCTTTCTAATTTTCCTATTGTCATAGTCTTTGTAGTAGTAGATAACATTGGGCCAAATTGAGAAGTTCAGAAGTTTAAATAAGTTACTCAACAGGAAGCCAGGGTTCTTTGTAAATACCCTCATTCTGTGCAAGAGGAGGGCATAGACATTGTGTGAGTTCTACACTGCTACCACAGGGTAGCCTGCTTGTAATATAAGGAGAGAGACAGTTGCTACTGCTCTTCCCCTTTGCTCTTTGCTGTTTTCTGCCACCATGAGCAACTGCCCTCTGCTGTGTGCTAGTCTTTGTCTGCCTTGGGACCAGCTTGAGTATGGACTGAAACCTCTACAAACTGAGCTGAATAAACCTTTCCTTCCTTAATTTTAGGTGTCTGGTATTTGATTCCCAGCAACAACAGAAAAATAACTGAGGCAGTCTTTGTGTTCCTGTGCCTGTTTACCTGTCAGCTTACCAGCAGTGTGCTCCACAATTTTTTTTGTGTGGTTCTGGGCAGAAACACTACATTTTTCCTCATTTATAATGATCTTCCAGTCCCAATTTTCTGAGAAAATTTCTCTAGGATATTTTGATTTGTCTTATTTTCTTTGTAAACTATAAAAACTGTTTATATCACACATGTTTAGGATTGAATAAAACAGTAGTTGGTCAGTGTTTTATGTTTTGAGTAGTACAGTTTTAGCTTTAACTTATTAACAACATCTGCCTTTGGTTTTATTGTAGAAGGGTACTATCTCAGGCTTCCATTTTGTTGAGGTTTCTATCAATATTTCCATCATGGTATAATGTTAACATCAGCAGTACTAGTTTGTTTTTCTTTGCCATATGTGAGGCCACTGTTATATCTTTTTGAAATCCAAAGATTGTACTGAACAGTTCTCTGTTCTGAAGTTGCACCATTTTGTTTGAAATTTCTGCTTTGTTCTTGGATACATATCCAACTTGTGCTCTGTTAGGAAATATAACATCATTTGGAAACTGGTAAACCATTGTTGAATTTCATATTGTAATTAGTTAAGTCTTTTGCATTTTTATGATTGCCATGAGGAAGCCATGGCTAAGTACAGCAGACCTATTAGCTAGTGAAGTGTCATAAATGTTTTTTAGATGAGTATTGGTGCATATAGAATATTTCTCTTTCAGCATTTGTGTATTTCACAATGTTTTGTATCATTTCATTTGTTAAAAACAGTTGCCAACATTAAATAGCAGTGCTGGAATTCTGTCCAATAGGTTTCATTTCTGCCAAGATCCTCACTATACTTTTGGACTTACATTCTAATGTTGCATTGTTCTATGTCGTTGTGTGACTGTCTTTCTACTAGTCAAGTACATACTCACTTGTCATCTGAATCAAGGAAGTGTGTGTTCCCTGTGTCTGTACATTTCACTGTTACAGGAACTTTGGCTCACATGGCGAATATCAAAGTCATTGTCTTATCAATTATGCATGTGTAATACGATTATTCTCTGTGAATCTCTCTCAAAACTTGTGAATCCAGTTTCTCATGTGCCATTGTGCTGCACTGGATTACTTCTACCAGGAAAATCAAAACAAACCCACAAAAATTTAGCTATAAATATTTTATGAGTAAGATTTATCTGTTGCTGCTTTGGATTTCCTGTGTACACCTTGCTTTTCATGTGATAAATGGGTGAATGCAGGATTTTTATGTTTTTCTCAGGCACAGATGCTCAGTTACACCACGTTCTATTTATGGTAAAATACATGTTCATAGAAGAATAGAGCATTTATATTTTACCCTCTGTGATGATCAGGTAAACATGCAAAATCTATTAGCAGAAGTATTATTTGAGTAAAACTTCTTGTTTGATAATTGTGCATAGATGCATGCAACCTTGCCAATTGTTATACCAAGTGGGTAAACATGAAAATTTTACCTGTGTCCCCCAGGCACCCCGAGTGAGCCACAAAGCTGACTTTATGCCAAAGTTATGTCTTGTAGTTAAATCGTAGAAAAATCTATCTGAATCTATTAAAAACTCATCCTTCTGTTTTTAAGTACTTGCAATATTATATATCAAAACAATAAAAATAAGGGAAAAAACTGATATTCTCTTGAAAATGTAGAGCCTCTTTATCATATTTTAAACCCTAAGCATTTTATAAATATGATATATACTGCTCTCAGAGCAAGTACTTTATTTCTGTCCTCTATTCTGTTTTGTTTTCTTGCTTTTGGTTTTTGGTTTCTAAAGCATTTGAAGAGAAAATTTTACTTGCTAGCATTTTCTTAGTGTTCATTCTTTTCACATGTGGAAGGTATTTTTTTTTTTTTGTATAGTAACTTACAATTTCATACCAAGGAATAGTAATAGTACTTTGAAGAATCTTCTAAAATCTTTAATTTTGCTTAAAGAGAAGTTAAATGATTTACCTTTTTAATCTGTTTCACTTAGTCCCAGTATATAATTTGAGGTTTCATGTAACTTGTAAATAAAAAATTTCACAATTTACAAAATTTGGGCTGCCTGTAGTCATCTATGCAGGATTTAGTTATCTAGTAGTATTTGATCAGTGGTCCTAATGAAAACAGCTTGAAGACTGCAGGAAATTTTCTCGGGGGGTGGGCAAGGTGTCAGCAAAGGAGAATTTTATATTTGGGAGCTTTCTTTTTGAAGGGTAGTACCAAGGATTTCTTGTGGTTGTACACTTACGAGTATTGTTGCTGAAAGACAGAAAAAGCAGCACAAAGTCTTTTGGTGACACCATAGGATGTACCAAACATACAGAGGTTTAGCCCTGAATACCTTCTTTCATTCCTAGTGCTACCTACTATGGGAAACTTAAAACACAAGTAGAAAAATGTTTAAAAATCAGAGGTGGAGCTTTTTGTACTTTTATTTTAAAAACTAAATTTGTTATCTTTTATGGACTTGGTCATTTAACACTACACTTTCAGTTGAAATGTTACAGGCTAGGGAAGAACCAAAAGTTAACTACAGCCATCTATATACAAGTAAAGATTAGAAGGACCACCAAAGGACATGTTCTATGACTAGAATAAAAAGGAAAACAGCTAACAAAAGTGGAACCAGAGATGATCTGTATCTTTCAGATCTATTTAGGTGGAAACACTTTTAATAACTGTGATTAATAAATACATCAAGAAAATGGAAGAAACTGTAGGGAAAAGTAGATTTAAAAAATTAAGATTTTCATTAAAATATTGGAATATATAGAAAGATTACATTGAAAGTAAGGCCAAAGAAAGCTAAAATTAAAAACTCAGACACATGCCTATAATCCCAGAACTTGGGGAGAGTAGGTAATTGGATTGCAAATTTGTACCCAGCCTGTGCATCTTAGCAATTCAGCAACATTCTGTCTCAAAATTAAAAAAAAAAAAAAGCATTGGGGCTGTACATTGGTACATAAGCCATAGACAGTCCTTATTTCCTGGAAGAAACAAAATGGTCTCAATAGATGATCGTAATGGATGTAAGAAAAACTGAGCATAAGAACAGGTCAAGTAGGAAATGTTAAACCAAAAAATTTGAAATTTGAAATAGATATTTGTGGTGTACTTGAAAAGACTTGACATTCATATGATTGAATTACTACAGGAGAGAAATAGAATTGGGTAGAAGTAATTTTGAAGAGATATTGTATGCAGTGTTCTAAACTAATAAAATATATTAGTCCAGGGAGTTAAGATGTTTTGTTTACTGTAAGCAGGATGTTTACAAAAGCAGCCATGTGGATGTATCATTATAAGATTGTAAGAAACCAAAAAGAAAAAAAAAGTGTCTTAAGTGAGTATGAGAAAAAAGGACATAACTTTCAGAAGAACAACAATAAAATAGATGGTAGACTTCTTAAAATAAATCAAAACTGTTGGAATAAAATAGAAGCTAGCCTAAAATTTTATGTATACAGCAAAACATTCTTCACAAATGAAAGTAGTTTTTTAAAAAAATCAGTTCTAACCCCAAGAGAATTGTAACTAACCACCCAGGCTAAAATTAAATGAAAAACATACCAACAGAATGTCAGTATATTGAGCTAGGAGAAAGAATGTTACATTACGGAATTACTAAAATAAAAAATATTTAAAAATAGTGAAAGGATAAGTATGTGAGTAAATCTCAGTAGATATTGGCTGAAAAAGTTAACAGTAAGATCTTATGGACTTTAAATGTATATAGAAAATAATAGCAAGTGGATTATAAGGGGGAAATATTCAAATATTCTAAAATTTTGTTGTTAAGGACATGGTAAAGGAATAATTTCTGTTAGGCTAAAAAGCCAATAATGGGTGTAACCAAGAAAAGAACAGTTTTTAAAACAGTAAAATACTAAGGGGAGGAAACACAAACTGATCAGTTCATACAAAGAAATCTCATAACTGATAGGTCAAATAAAAAATTAGATGATAGGAATAAAGCTGTGTATTTTAAAGTAGAATCACATTTTTTCCCAAAATTTTTATGAGAGAGAAATGTCTTATTTTCTAGGCTGAAATTTTAAGGTATATAAATACTTTACAGCTCACGTACATACACTTTGCTTTTTTGAACAGCTTCTTTGTGATATTGGCCACAGTGAAGAAAAACTGGGCTTTAATTATGAAGATATCATAATTTGGTAAGTGTAATTTACTTCTTTCCCACCCCTTCGAGGCCTTAGTATTTCAATTTCAGTAATTTCAAGTGTTACATAAGATAATACAGCACCTCATAATTTGATTTTGTGGAAAAGGTCTTCAGTTGTTTTTTGTTGTGACTCTTTTGACACTTTACCAATACTTACACTTCTATAATTTTAACTTAAAAATTAAATCTGAAAATTGTAGACTCAGTTTCTCATGTTATTTCCAAGAATGAGGAGAAACCTATAAATGTGGGTCTTACCTAATAGAAAATGAAATTAGGCAAACTTGATTTATCCAAGTGTACTACTAGAGACAGGAGAGTGTAATTTCACAGCATCTTGTTTGTGCCCTGAGGTTATTAGAATTAATACAATGCCAAATTAGAAAGCTTCTGCACAGCAAAGGAAACAACCAACAAAGTGAAAAGAAAAACAACAGAGTGGGAAAAAATTTTGCCAGCTATTCCTTACACTGAAGACTAATATTTAAAATACATAAAGAAATTGGGCAAGGGAGCACACACCTGTAATCCCAGCACTTGGGAGGCTGAGGGAGGAGGATTGCTTTAAGTGTAAGACCAGCCCATGCTCCAAAGTGAGCTCAAGGCCAGCCTCAACTGCATAGCGAGATCCTGTCTTGAAAAGAAAAAAGAAATTAATATATATATTTATATTTAAAACAGTTAAGAGTCCCCCTCTATAACTAGTAAAAAATAGACAAGTACATGGCATAAGCATTTTATGGACAAAGAATTATATCATAAATATATACATGAAGAAATGTTCAACCTATTTGGTCTGGTCCTTAGAGAAACTGGAACTCAGATAACACTGAGATTCCATCTTAGCCCCAACATCAGGAAATCAAATAATAACAAATGTTGGCAAGGCAGTGGGGCAAAAGGACTCTTCTACATTATTGTTGGAATGCCAACTAGTCTAACCATTATGGAAATCATATGGGGGTTCCTCAATAAACTAAAACTAGAAATTTCATTTGATCCAGTTCTTCCCTTTCTAGGTGTCTTCCCAAGATAAGGTATCATATTACATGCATACTCATGTTTATAGCTGCATATTTCACAATAGCTACATCTTAAAAGCAGCCTGTGTGTCCCATCAACAGATGAATGGATAAAGAAAATGTGGTTTTACATATAATGAGTACACTCTTGACATAAAGACAAGTGAGTAGATAAATGGCTGTACTTTGAGACCATAATAATAAATGAAATAAGATACACAACCTTGACTGTAGCATAGTTCTCTTATATGCCAATCCTAAATTTTAAATAAAATTTAAAATAAATGACAAAAATAAATGATAATATGAAGTAGTTCTCAAATGGGAAGGGAATCAACAGATGGGGGTGAAGTTTACAGAATGTGAATGCATACGGCAAACATGCAGTGATAAAAATAAAAGAATTGGTACACTGACCTGAGCCTGATGTTGTTATATTTTTTTAAACTAATGATTTTTCTGGGAGAGGTATGAGGTACAAAGCCTGTCAAGGTGGGGATATATTATAGATTCATATGATAGAGCTTGGCAAAAGTGTGATTTCCCATTTTCCAGTACAAAATGAATGACAGACAAAAGATTAAATACAGTTTAGTCACATTTTCCTGACTGACAGGAATGTGCCAGAAGGCACTGATTGAAAATGACTTTACATCAAGTGAATTCTCAATGCCCACCCTGAGAGTGGGACTGGCATGGTATGTGGTGCTATTTATAAACTGTGGTCCCTGTGCTTGCTTAAGCTTACCTAAGCAGGCACTATAGACCAGCCCCATTGTGTGGTTTTTGTAAATGTAAAATGTGATTAGATGAAATTAATCATGTATGACTAGGTATTTTTCATATGTCGGTAGAGGAAGGATTTGATGTACTAGAATATCTAATTGAAAAAATCTGAAATCTGAAACATTGAAAGATCTGAAATGTTGTGTTTGTCAGTGTTGAAAGTTTTGGAGTTTGGATTTTCAGTTTGAGAATGTTCTGTTGGTACATTCTGTGCAAATACAGTGGTACCTCAGTTCACTAATTTCTTTCCCTAACTCTGGCTGCAAAATAAATTGGATGAGAACTGAATCAACATTGACCCTAACGATTGAATTTGATTCAATTATTGTCCAGTTTGATTTGCAGTAGAATCATAAAAAGCGTTAAGTTCATGAACCAGCATATCATTACATTCCAAAATCTGAAAAACTTAAAAATCTGAAATACATCTCATCCTAAACGTTTTGGTTATGGGACACTTATACAGTAATTTTATGTGTACTTGAAACTTATGCATTAAAATTTCTTTGTTTTCATACAGTTTGCGGTTAGCTTTATTAAATGAAGCAAAAGAAGTGCGAGCAGCAGGGCTACGAGCACTTCGATACCTTATCCAAGACTCCAGTATTCTGCAGAAGGTGCTAAAATTGAAAGTGGACTATTTAATAGCAAGGTAATTTAATAGCAAGAGTCTATAGTTTTAAAATTCTGTATTGCATTTCAGTCTGTGCACTGTAAAGTGTATAGATTTTTAGTGTAAGGCTTGATAATTTCACATATACAATCAAGTAAGGTTTAAAGTACTTTCAGCCTACCAGTAAAGTTTCCTTATTCTTTCAACAAGCAGTGAGTTACACTGAGTTCTCTCCTTGTAAACTAGTTCTTTCATTTCTTGAGTATTATGTTGGAAATATATAGTAGTCTTTTCTTTGTGATTCATTCATGTTGATTTACTTGTGGGTCTTTTTATGGATATGTAGTGTTTCGTTTTATGATTAGACCATATATTTTGCTAATTTTCTAGATTGCTTTTAGTGTTTTGTTATTTTGATTAAAGCTGAAAAGTCCTCTGTAAATCTGTTGGTGGATGTAGAACTGGAAATGCCTGGATTTAAGTTATATGTATTTGTTTTAATAGATACTGTTAAGTAGCTTTCCAAGAGAATGTACTGATTTATACTACCAGAAATTTATGAGAGTTGCATTGTCTCCATGTCAGCATTTGTGGTTTTTAGTCTTCAATTATAGTCTGTTGGTGTGGTTTTCATGGGGGTTTTGTTTTGGTTTTAATTTTTGTTTCCTTGATGAGCAATGATATTAAGTAATTTTTGTTTGTTGCCAGTGTAGTTACCTGTTCTTGTCTTTTACTCATTGTAAATTGCATTATCTGTCTTTCTTGTTATGTAGGAATTCTTGATATCTTCTGGAAATGAGTCTTTGTAGGTATATGTATTGAGAATATCTTCAAGTATGACTTCTTGTTTTATGCTTTTAATGGGTCTTTGATGAACAAAGTTCCAATTAATGAAATCCAAAATGTTCTGTTTCCTTTAGTTGGTCTTTGTCTATTCTTGGCAGTAGTTTCTTACTAATTTAATTGGCTTTCCAATACATCTTCATTATTATTAATGTGAATTCTCCTGCTTTTCTTCTTGAAGAATATCTTGGCTTTTGTGGGTTCTGCATTTGCATGTAAATTTTAGAATCATTTGTCCATTTTACATAGTTTTCTGGGATTTCAGTAGGCATTACATATAGATTAATTAAGTGTACGTGGACATTGTAATTGATTCTTCCAAACATAATTTATTGGAAACCTTGATTTTTTTCTTAACAAAGTTTTGTAATTTTTCTCAAGCAGAGTCTTTGTGTGTGTGTGTGTGTGTGTGTGTGTGTAGGGGGGTGGTGGCTGAGCCTGTCCTGGGGATGGGGTTGGTGCGGCATGTGGTACCAGGTATTGAACCTGTGATGCCTGTGCTTTGCTTAAGCTGACACTTCAGACTGCTGAGCTATCTTGCCAGTCCACAAGCAGAGGTCTTCAACTGCTTATAAGGTTTATTCATGTTGTTATGTTTGTGTAAATAGTGGTATTAATATAATGTAAAATTTATTATTTTTTAGCTACTAATAGGTAGAAAAACCTAGGAGAAAGTATTATTTGCTTAGCAACCTTGGTAAATTTACCTTAGTTTTTTTGTTATTTTGTAGTTTTGGGATCAAAGCCAGGGACACTTTACTATAGAGCTACATTTCAGCCCATTTTAAAATTCTTATTTTGAGATAGCATCTGGCTAAGTGTACTGGCTGGCCTGGGACTTGCTGTCCTCCTACTCTAGTATTCCTTTCTCAGCCTCTGGAGTAACAGGGATGGCAGGTGTATGTGGCTCACTTAGAATTTTGCTTGTTCGTAAATTATATTTAATTTTTGTTGTACATAAGCATTAATTACACATGATGATTATTTTGTTTTCAATCCTTTTATCTTTGTTTCTCTTCTTATTGCACTTTGAATATTACATTGAATAGAAATGATGAGTGTCTTGCCTTCTAAGTTTGTGTGGAAAATGTTCAGTATTTCCCTACTATTTATACTTTGTATAGGGTTTATGTTTTCTTTATAATCCTGCTTTGTGTTCTTCAAATGAACACCTCTTGTTCATTGTTTTGTGTCCTTTTTATGTATAACTGAATTTAGCTTGCTAACATTTTGCAGAATTTTGCATCTTTTTTTCATGAGAAGTATTGTCATTTTCATTCCATTAATACCTTTTTTTCTTTCTTCTGCGGTAGTAGGTATTGAATTAAAGGGCTTAAGCATGCTAACAGGCAAGTGTTGTATCAGCTTAAGCATATTTTGAAACTTTCATTTTATATTTAATCTTAAGTCTTTAAGGGCCAGCCAGATAGCTCAGTGGACGAAAGCGAGTGCTTAGGCAAGCATAGTGACCGGGGTTCGATCCCCAGTGTGTCTTGCTGGCCCCAGCCCTGGCCCCAGGGCACTCTGAGACAGTGACTGAGACTGAGTGTGGTGGTGCACGTTTGTAATCCCAGCACTTGGGAGGCTGAAAACAAGAGGATCACTACAAGTCCAATCTGTGTAGTGAGACCCTATACTAAAATACAACAAATAAATAAATGTTATCTATTAAAATTAAGTATGGTAGGATAATCTTTTGGTAATTATGAAATATCCTTCTTTAGTCTTAGTAGTACTCCTTATATGATTGTATTATATAATAATAAAACATTACTTTCTTTGGCTTAGTGTTTGCATCTTTCCCATTTGCCTTTACACTTAACTTTCCCCTATAGATTATGTTCAGTATTTAATTTGAAATTCTTTGTTTTTAATCGAACTATTGAAACTATATCTAGCCATTTATTATGTGCTTAATATATGAACTAGAGCTAATATAATTACATGTATAGTTTTGTCATCCTGCTATTAATTTTTTAATAAATTTTAGTTTATCTTGCCATTTTAGTCTATTTTTCACATCTCTGTATTCTTGTATTTTTCTTTTTCTAATCAGTAATTCTTTTTATTTTGGTAATATGTCTTAAAGTAGTTGCCTTCGAGGTTATCACAGATCCTCGATATGTCAAAGTGTACTACCACTTTTTGTATTGCCAGAACAGTGCAAGATACCTATTACAATTTGTTTTTTCTATTTTGCTTTTTATCTGTTGATATGACTTACCTCTTACATATGCTTTAACCTCACAAGATAATCCACTTACAATTTTAGTTGAAACTATTTATATTGTTGACCCATTTCAGTATTCATCATTTTTGTATTTACTTCCATGCTTTCAACTTGAATCACTTTTTTTTTCTACTTGATGAATTTGTCTGTCTTTTTTTTTTCTTTTTTTGTGGAACTGGGGATTGAACTCATGCCCTTACACTTGCCAGGGAAGCGCTTATTCTACTGAGCCATCTCCCTGACCTCTGTGTCTGTGCCCGTGCCCGTGTCCGTCTCTCTCTCTCTGTGTAAACTTAGCACAGGTGGGTTATCTTGTCTTCTTGTCTGTAAATAAATTGTCTTCATAATTGAAAGTTATTTTTGACACAGGTAGTTATTTTTCATTGCATATAAATTGTCTTCCCTTTTAAACTATTAAGTAGTAGTTTTTCTGTTTTGTAAATGATAATCCTTTTATTCCCTTCCTACTTCAAAGGTTTTTTTTTTTTTTTTAACAGTTATATTCTGTCCCATTTTCTGGTAGTCCAGATATACTTGGATCTTTTCACTACCCACTGTATCTCTGGTGTTTTTACTATAGTTTTCAGTCTCTTTGTCGTTATTTCTTTAAGGTGCATCCCAGTCTATCTTGCTAATAATAGTCAGTCTCTTGTATTCTTCATTTAAGTTACTGCCTTATGATTTATTTTAGTCTTGAAACTTATCAGGTCTTTTTTTTTTTTTTTTTCTCTTTTTTAATCAACCATTGTCATTTTGAAATCCCTTCTGACACCATTCTACTTCTGTTGTCCTTCTCACCTTTTGGTCCTTTGCTGTCTTGTTTTGCTTGCTTGTCTTAAATCATGCCTCATAACAACTAATCTAGTATGAACATTGGTATTTGAAATTACTGGCTTCAGGAATTATTTCCCTTTTAAGAGAGTGAAGATTTGTTTTGGAGTGTTGACTTACTACACTAGTTTTGTTCAGCTTGATTTTTGATGTTGTCTTGAACCCTAGGAAGTGTCAATTTAGGGTCTCAAGTTAAACCGTAGACATCAGAGCCTCTTCACCTGGATAGTCCCTGAACCCTAACCTCTAGACTATTCTGTACTGGCTGACATCATTACTGTGTTACTTTACTTTTCAGAGTACCTTTTTTGTTGGTTTCTTGGAGTGCTAGCCTGCTTTTGTACAACAAAGAATCTGGCAAGTGTCTTGGAGAAAGCATTGCAGGAAATTTTATCTCACTTCCCTGTGCTTTCTTGTCTTTGAAGAAAGACAACCCCAAACAACCATTTGGGCTGCCCTGAAGTTGAGGCAGTTTTTCTAGTCCAGCCTGGTTTTTGTTTTCTGCTAGGACTGTATGTCCCCAAAGCTATAAATTGACTGATGGCCCCAGGGAAAAAGACTGTCATAATTCCTTTTCCCTTTTTCATTTTAGCTCCATTGGTCTTTAGCAGCTGTTTTATGAAGTATCTTTTCAGACTTTATACTTGCTTTTGGCAGAAGGGTTGGTGTGATCCAAGAATTTTTTGTAATAGAAATGAGCTTTTGTGTTCATTTACTTTTTTTCTTTTTTTTTTTTTTTTTTTTTTGCCTCACTGGAACTGGGACCCCTTTAGTATATACTAGTCAAGCGCTCTACCACTGAGCTACACCCCACCCCTCAACTGACTTTGTAATAGTGTGTCTCTATATTAATAGCATTTAGACAAAAATGAGTTTTTAATAGGAATACTATTCAGTATTAGTATACTGAACTACCTAAAGAGAAATTTGAAGTAAAAAAGTATCCTTCCATATAAAATATTCTTTCAACTTAGATTATAAAAAAATCATAAAGAAATTTCATTTAAGTGATCTTTTACCAAGTATTTATCTTGAAGAGAATTTAGAATATGTTATATTTTAGTAAAGTAGAACTTTTGTGGCTATTACATAAGAAAACTAGTGTAATATATAAAATTTAAGTTTTGGCTAAAATCATAATTAAACAGTAAGCTTCAAATATTTTCCTTTTATAATTTTTATAAAATGTTTGAATTTTATCTAAAATTTTGTTTTTTCTATAGAGTTCTGATACTTTGATGTTACTTTGAGTTTATAAATGCTAT